>JAQZBX010021525.1:0-32213 GCA_029593785.1 Cabassous unicinctus
AAAGAAAATGAAAAAAAAAATTTTTTTTTTTTTTAATGAGAGATCCATTTAAAGCTAATACAAAGAAAACGTGCACATGTTTTCTCTCATACAGTTTCAGATGGATGTCTGATAACCTGGTTTTCTCTTCTCAAGGAATAGCCAGGAGTTGAACCAGATAGCATGTATATGTTAGGCAAGAATTCTCCCACTGATCTATTCTGAGTGCTTAGGCTAATTAGCCTTTCAGAAACCTATGGGCTCCTTTTCCCTTGGGCAAGTCAGATCCCCTGCAGTCAGCTGGAGTGGTGCTGATTGCTGCCTGTCTCTGCCTCTTCTCTAATGTAATTCCGTCTTTTTACCTAAGTGGCTGGGCATGAATGCCAGCCTGAGATGATACCCCTCCCCTCTCCCTGTGGAGTCAGTGTCCCTTCAGGTATTCAAGGGGGTGCCCAGGTAGTTAACCTCACTGCAAAAAAATCACTCTCCACTCTCTCAGACCCTTCTTCCTCACAGGGAATCTGCTGTCACACTCCCGTCTGGAGCAGGAGGCCAGGATCTCCACCTAGTCTGTCTGCCCTGAAGGGTAGGTATGTGTGCCCCTTCCAGTCACCGAGGTAAGCACCCCCAGATTATTTCTGGCTTCCCTATCTGTCCAGTCCCTCCTAGATGACTCAGAGCACTTCCTGTGGTGGTAGACGTCTGCTCTACTCTCAGTTAGATACAATTCACCAGGAGTTTTACCCTCGCTTAAAATCTTGGGGGTGGGGAAGAGAGCTCTTCCCAGCAGCCCGGAGGTTTAATAATTCACGAGTCCTTGTTTTGACTTTTTGTGTATCTGACCCTCGCTCTTCTGGGAGTTGATAAGCAGTGTCCTGGTTTGCTGAGCCCCAAAGCAGGTCCCCATGGCAGCCTCTGGCTTTTTCTTTGTTGTTTTAGTGAGAGCTAAGATTTATATGTCTAACCCATCGGCCATGTTCCCACAATCCCTATATACATTCTTAATCATTGTCAGTATTCCTGTGGGTGTGGACCCATTATAGATATGAACTCTTGAATTTGTTATTTTATTTAAGGTGCGGCCCAACTGAATGAAAGGTGGACTTAATCCAGATTACTGGAGTCCATTATAAGCATGAGAAATACATTCATAGAGATAGAGACTACAGGCAGAAACCAGAAGATGGAGTCAGCAGAATCCAGAATAGAAAGAAGAGGACATTTCTATGAATGCAAGGCAGGAATAGCAGACAAAGGATCTCAAGGAGCTCTGTTAGCCAGCATTGGAATGATATAGAGTTTGGGGAGAAAGCAATGCCTTGCGGATGTCTCAATATTGGAAATCTCCTAACCTCCAAACTTTGAGCCCATAAATTAACATTGTTCAAGGCATCCCATTCTATAGTATTTGTCATAGCAACCTGATAAACTAAGATATCACCCTTTTTTTTTTCTTCAATGGTTCTTTGAACCTGTATAGTTTTATCAGTATGTAGAATTTTGGAATTCCAACAGCCTTCTTTAATTTTGTCCTCTTATGTCACTTTCAGCTCAGCTGGCACTGTTTTTGATATTATAACATTATCAATAATCTTGTGGTTTAGGAGAGTACAAACCAATGATGTGGGGTGGGGTTATGGATAAGGGGTCTGAAATTTCATTAATCCTGAGTGCTTCTCACAGACCTTTCACTTAAATTTGAAAAGTTTGCTCACAACTAGATTCTTTTAGAGCTAAATGGTGCTGTACAAGACACAAATACATTAGGATCAAATAATTGGAAACTTTGGAATATTTCCATTTCCTCACAATATCCTAAATGTAATCCTACATAGTTTCTTTTAATCATGTGCATAAACTGTAAACACTTTCATACACTGAAATAACCATTGAATTAATGTTCAACATCAAATAATATGATGCAGAATTTACTGTAGCTACATTATTTAACCTGCCATAAATATGTGATGCATCATACAAATGATAGGTGTTTAATGGGCATTTTTATTGACTGTAAAGAGGAATCTCTTTAGTTACCCTACAGATTTCAACCCATCTTTTAAATGAAATTTTAGATTGAATTGAACTTAACTTGTGTTATAGAATTCCTGGAATCTTCCATGTAGCAATGTCAGGAACACACATATCCCAATTTCTGGCTTTTTACACTGCTTTGTAGCAAAGACTCTGAGACATGCAGAGAGATGCCACTTAAAAGTTCCTGTAAAATGAATGCAAAAAAGGCTGTTGGGATTTTTATTGGGATTGCGTTGAACCTGTAATTCAGTTTGGGTAGAACTGACATCTTAATGGTATTTAGTCTTCCAACCCATGAACAAGGAATATCCTTCTATTTATTAAAGTCTTCTTTGGTTTCTTATAGGAATGTTTTGTATTTTTCTGAAGACAGGTTCTTTATGTCCTTGGTTATGTTTATTCCTAAATAATTGATTGTTTTAGTAGCTAGTATAAATGGAAAATTTTTTCTGATTTCCTCCTCAGATTGCACATCAGTAGTGTATAGAAACACTACTGAATTTTGCTTATCCTACCACTTTGTGTATCCTACCACTTTGCTTAACTCATCTATTAATTCTTCTAACTTTGTTGTAGATTTTCCAGGATTTTCTTCATATAGGATCATGTCATCAGTCAATAATGAATGTTTTACTTCTTCTTTTTGTATTTGGGTGCATTTTATTTCATTTTCTAGCCTAATTGCTCTAGCTAGATCTTCCAGAACATTACTGAATAATAATCATGACAGTGGGCATCCTTGCCTTGTTCCTGATCTCAGAGGGAAAGCTTTCAGTCTTTCACCATTGAGTACAATGTTAGCTGATGATTTTTCATATATACATTGTGGCAGTTTCGCATTGTATATGAATTCCAAAAATAGATCTTGGATTATGTTTGTAAACTGGTCTGTACCTGGGAGTGATTAAATTATAATTAACACTTTGATTGGGCCACATCAGTAGGATGTTAAGTTCCCAAACCCTTGGTGGGTGGGGACTCACAGAGAAAAATACACAGCAGAGAAGAGAGTTGGAGTTTTGATGCTGAGATTTTGACCTGGAGCCCAGGAATTGAACACATAGGAGAACACAGAGGAACAGGGATGGCTCCTTAAACTTAGCCATTAGTCTGATAGTCTACAGCCAGCCTTGAGGAGATAACACAGCAGCTAAGCCTGGAGAGAAACAGAGTCAGTCCTAGAAAGAGAGGACCCCAAGAAGTCTGAACTCTTGGCAGACATTGGCAGCCATCTTGCCCCCACACGTGGCAATAGACTTTGGTGAGGGATGTAACTTATGCTTTATGGCTTGGTAACTGTAAACTTCTGCTCTTAATAAATACCATTTTTAAAAGCCAACAGATTTCTGGTATTTTTTCATCAGCACCCCTTTGGTTGACTAGTACGTGACTTTACTATGTTGAGAAAGCTTCATTCTCTTCTTTTCTTTTGGAGGTTTTTTTTTTTTTTAAAGAGTGATTTATTTTGTCAAATGCCTTTTCTTCACCTATCAAGAGAATCATGTGATTTTTCTTCTTCAATTTACTATGTGGTTTATTAAATTAATTTTCTTGTGTTGTACCACCCTTGCCCTTGCATACTTGGGATAAAACCCACTTTAACATGGCGTGCAATTCTTTTAATGTGCTTTTGGATTTTGTTTGCAAGTATTTTGTTGTGTGTTTTTGAATCTATATTCATTAGAGATATTGGTCTCTAATTTTCTTTTATTGTAGTATGTTTATCTTCTTTTGGTATTAGGGTAATGGTGTCTTCAAAGAAAGAATTTGGTATTGTTCTTTCCTTTTCAATATTTTTGGAAGAGCTTGAGCAAAATTGGTATTAGATCATCATTGAATGACTGATACAATTCACCTGTGAATCCATCTGGTTCCAGACTGAAAGTCTTTGGCAGGTTTTTGAAGAATGTTTCAATCTCTTTACTTGTGATTGGTTTGTTGAGGATTTCTATTTCTTCTAAAGTCAATTTAGGTGGTTCATGTGTTTCTAGGAATTTGTCCATCTCATCTAAATTTTCTAGGATTTGGCAGACAGTTGTTCATTGTATCCTCTTATGATCTCTCTTATTTCTATGGGGTTAGTGGTAATGTCCCCCCTCTCATTTCTGATTTTATTTATTTGTTTCTTCTCTCTTTTTTCTTTGTCAGTCTAGCTAAGTGTTTGTTGATTTTGTTGATCTTCTCAAAGAACCAGCTTTTGGTTTTGTTGATACTCTCAATTGTTTTCTGTTGTTGTTGTTCTCCATTTCATTTATTTCTGCTCTAATCTTTACTATTTCTTTCCTTCAGCTTAGTTTGTTATTAGTTTGCTGTTCTTTTTCTATTTCTTCCAGTTATGCAGGTATATCATCAAATTTACCTATTTCTTCTTTTTACTGTAAGCATTGAGGGCTATAATTTTCCCTCTCAGCACTGCATTGTGATGTCCCATAGATTATTGTTGTTATTGTTTGTTTGTTTTGAGGTACTGGCACTGTGGATTGAACCCAGGACCTTGTATGTGGGAAGCTGTTACTCAACCACTGAGCCACATTTGCTTCCTGAATTGGTTTTTTCATTTCTTTGGTGTTTGATTTTCAGAGGCACTGGGAACTGAACCCAGGACCTCCCATGTGGGAAGAAGGAGCTCAACCACTTGAGCCACACCTCCTCCCCACATAGGTTTTGATATGTTGTTTTCTTGTTTTCATTCATTGCAAGATGTTTGCTGAATTCCCTTGTAATTTTTTCTTTGACCCACTGCTTGTTTAAGAGTGTGCTGTTTATTCTTCATACATTTATAAATTTTTCCTTTTTCTGTCCATTATTGATTTCCAGCTTTATTCCATTATGATCAGAGAAAGTGTTTTGCATAATTTTAATCTTTTTAAATTTCAAGACTTGTCTTGTTACCCAACATATGGTCTATATTGGAGAAAGATCCATGAGCACTTGGAATGAATATATATCTTGCTGTTTTGTGGTGCAATGCTCTATAGTTATATTTTAGGTCAGTTTTTTTCCCCCATCATATTATTCAAGCTCTTTATTTGTCCTCTGTCCAGATGTTCTATCCAAGACTGAGAGTGGTGTATTGAGTCTCCAAATATTTTTGTAGAGACATTTATTTCTCCCTTCAACTTTGTCATTTTGTACCTCATGTCTCTAGGGGCATTGAGGTTAGGTGCATAAATATTTAGAACTGTTATTTCTTCTAGTTTAATTGCCCCTTTTCTTAATATATAATGACTTTCATCATCCCCTATAATAATTTTTCTCTTTTTAAAGATTTTATTTATTTTTTATTTATTTAGCCCTCCCCATTCTTGTTTTTGCACTTTGCTCTGTCTGTTCATCTTCTTTGTTTATTTTTGTTTGTTTGTTTGTTTTCAGAGGCACTGGGAACCAAACCCAGGACTTCCAATGTAGGAATTTGGTGCCTAATTACTTGAGCCACCTCCTCTCCCTGCCTTGTTGTGTCTCTTATCATATTCCCCCTGCCTGTCTCTTGTTGCCTCATCATGTTGCATCACCTTGCTGTGCCTGCCCAATGCACCAACTTGTTGTATTCTTTAGGAGGCACTGGGAACTGAACCAGGGACCTCCCATGTGGTACGCGGGAGCTGAATCACTTGAGCCACATCCACTTCCCCATTTCAGTTTTGCATTTGAAATCTATTTTGTCTGATATTAGTATCACTACTCCAGTTTTTTTTGGTTACTATTTGCATGGAATTTCTTTTTCTAACTTTTCGCTTTTAACCTAGTTGTGTCCTTATGTCTGAGGTGAGTCTCTTGTAGACAACAGATAGATGGCTCATATTTTTTTATCCATTCTATTTGTCTGTGTCTTTCGATTGGGGAATTCAAGCCATTAACATTCAATGTTATAACTGTAAAGACATTACTTACTTCATCCATTTTGACCTTTGGCTTTCTTTGTCATATCAGACTATAGTCTATCTTTTTTATACTTTCTAAAAATCTTAATTTCTACACTCTTCTCCAAGTCTCTCACCCTTGCTTTTTCCTTTCAAGCTGCAGCACTCCCTTTAGTATGTCTTGTAATTCTGGTGTTTTGTAATACATTCTATCAATTTTTGTTTGTGAAGACTTTGAACTGTCCTTCATTTTTAAAAATAATTTATATTATTTATATTTCTCCCACTCCCTTGTTTTTTTGCAATTCCTGTGTCTGTTCATCTTCCTTGTTTCTTTATGAGGCACTGGAAATCGAACCCATTCCTCTGATATGGGAAGGAGGTGCCTAATTGCTTGAGCCACCTCTGTTTCCTGCTTTATTGTGTCTCTCATTGTGTTTTTCTTCTTGTGTCTCTTGTTGTGCCGGCTTGCCTCACTTGCCATCTCGTCAGTTCAATGTCTTGCTCATTTTCCTTAGGAGGCACTGGGAACCTCTGCTCCCTGCTTTTGTTGTGTCTCTCATTATGTTTTTCTTGTGTCTCTTGTAGGGTCAGCTTGCTGTGCCTGCCCATTTTGCCAGCTCACTGTCTTCTTTAGGAGGCACCGGAAACTGAACCAGGAACCTCTCATGTGATAGGTGCGAGGTCAAATGCTTGAGCCACATCCACTTCTGCTCCACTTCATATTTGAAGGACAACTTTGATGGATACAGAATTCTTGGCTGGAAGTTTTACTCCTTCAATACCTTAAATACATCATACCACTTTCTTCTCTTCTCCATGTTTTCTGTGAGAGGTCAGCACTTAATCATATCGAGTTTCCCTTGTATGTGATGCTTTGCTTTTCTCTTGCTGCTTTCAAAATCTCTTTATCTCTGATATTTGTCATTCTGAACAGTAGGTGTCTCGTGGTAGGTTTATTCATGATTATTCCCTTTGGGGTGCATTGTTCTTGGATTGATATTTACATCTTTCATGAGGGTAGGGATGTTTTCAGTCATTATTTTGTCAAATATCCTTTCTGACCTTTTTCCATTGTCTTCTCCTTCTGGGACACCAATAATGTGTATTTTTTTTTGTTTCACATTGTCATTTATTCCTTGAGACCCTGTTCCATTTTTTCCCATTCTCTTCTCTTTCTGTTCTCCTCTCTTTTCAGTTCAGATGTTCTGTTTTTGAAATCACTAATTATGTCTTTGAGCAACTCAAATCTGCTGTTATGTGCCCCTAATGTATTTTTAATCTCATCTTTTGTGACTTTCTTTCCTATAACATTTGTTTCTTTTCTTTTCAGACTTTCAAATTATTCTTTATGCTCACATTGTTTCTTCTTAATATCCTTTATCTCTTTAGTCATATTTTTTTTCAATTCTTTAAATTGATATAGAAAAGTTGTATGATTATCACTGATTAATTGTCTTAAATCCTGAATCTCTTCCGGATATTTGGTTTGTTCCTTTATCTGGGCCATCTCCTCCTGTTTCCTAATATGGCTTGTAATTTTTTGCTGATGTCTAGGTAGTTGATATGTTGGTGAATTTACTCTGATGGTCAGTTTCTTTCACTTGCCTATTGTTATTATTTTTGCACAGCTCTTCTTTGATATTTGGTTGAACTCATCCTAAGTCTTTAAAGTTGCCTAGCTCAAGTTATCAAAGTCATGTCAGGGACTCACTAGCAGGTTGCAGACTTTCTGTCAGGGGTTGGGTAAAAGAGCTCTAAAAGCAGTTTTTGTCCATGTAATTTATAGACTGGCCAGCAGATGGCGCTCTTTGGCAGAACTTTTCACAAACGGTGTATATCTCTTGGTTTTCCTTTGTTTTCCTCTATCCAGAGCCCAGTATTAATGGGAACTCAGCTGGCCAAATTCACTGGAGAAAAGTCCCCAGACTCCCCCTTCCTTTCCTTTTATCCGCTGATGGAAAGAAAGACGTCTGCTTCCCTTTCACTCAGCTGAAATAAGCGAGGTGTTTTACTCTGTTGAATTTCTTGTGGGGGAAGGGAGCCCTTCTCAGCAGATGGGAAGTTTAGCAACTCACAGTTATTTGTTTCAGCTTCTTCATCTCTATGTCCCTCACTCTCCTGGGAGTTGTGAAGTGCTGTCTTGGTGTGTTGACCCTCAACGCAAGTCCCTCGGGCAGCTTTTGGATCCTTTTCTGTTGTTTTTGTGAGAGATCTGAGCATTATCCGTCTAATCCGATGATATCTTCTCACAGTCCTCATCCCATATGTTTTGATATGTTGTGTTCTCTTTTTCATTCATTTCAAGGTAGTTACTGATTACTTTTACAATTTCCTCCTTGACCCACTGATTGTCTAAGACTGTGTTGTTTAACTTCTATATGTTTGTGCCTATTCTAGTTCACTGCCTCTTAAAATTTCCAGCTTCATTCTGCTATGGTCAGATAAATTAATTTGAAAATTTCCACGTTCCAAATTTGTTGAGTCTTGTTCTATTAACAAGTATGTAGTGTATCTTGGAGAATGTTCCATGTGTGCCTGAAATGAGTCTTCACCAGGAATAGATTCTATTTCAAGTGACCAATATTTTTGTTCATTCATAGGGAGCAACTCTGCATCCATTAAAATTTTATCATGAGATTGTAAAAGTTCAGTTCCATCTTCAGCCGGCCCTTTTAAATCTAATTTTCTTTCTACATCCACACCATTTGTAGTTACTTCTCCTCAACATTTTCCATGAGAGTTGGAATCAAATTCTTCCAAAATCCTCTTAATTTTCATATCTTGAACTTTTTTGATGTTCTTATTGGCATCTAAAATGGTGAGTCATTTGTAGACATTTTCAAATTTACATTTCCATGATCCATAAGAGGAATCACTGTCTATGGCACATATAACTTACAAAAGGTATTTCTAAATAATAAAACCTGAAATTCAAAAAGACTTCCCAATCCATGGTCTGCAAAATGGATGTTGGTTTTCAGGTATGAAAATCATATTGATTTCATTGTACAACTCCATCAGAGCTCTTGGGTAACCAAGTGAATTGTTAATGTGCAGTAATATTTTGAAAGTAATATTTTGTTCTGAGCAGTAGGTCTCAACAGTGGGCTTGAATTATTCAGTAAACCGTGTTGTAAAAAGATGGACTATCATTCAGGGTTTCTTTTTCAATTTATAGAACATAAGCTTAGTTGATTTAGCATATTTTTTAATGTTCCTTGGATTTTCAGAATGGCAAATAAGCATACACTTCAATTTAAAGTCACCAGCCATTTTAGTCCCTAACAAGAGTCACCCTGTGCTATAAAGTGAAGACAGCAGAGAAAGAAGGAGGGTACCATTAAGGAGAAAGTGTCTTTCATTTTTGCATTTCGTCCTTCAATTTTCTTAATTTTACCTTCAAGCTATTGAAAAGATTTTATCGTTTCAGTGAAAATGATGTACATTACACAAGTCCCAGGAATTTATTCGCTTGAGATGAGGCCTAAGAACCCCAGCAAATATATTAGTTTATCCAAATCAAAGGATTCATTGTCAGGCAATATCAAGACTGTATTCTCACAATTCTTTTCCAAATATAACAAGAGAGATAGTTCTCGTTTAGGAGAAATACTAGCAGAGAAAATTCTGGCTTCCATATTATCTACCCATATGTTGTTCCTGATGGGATTTTAGAGCCTGTATTACCCAGACTTTTTCAATAGTGTATTTTATGAGCCTAGCATTCCAAAAGAACGAAGTCTAGAAAGGAGACTTTATAATTCAGAGTGTCTTACCTGACTGCTATGTGCCCACAAGTCCTCTAAATTATCTCGCTAATTCAGTAAGTTTCCAGCTAATTCATTCCCTGTCATCAGAATTGGGGAAAATATAATTCAAAGCAAAACATCCTTCCAATTATGAAACTACTCCAAAAAGGAAGAAGAGAAAGGAAACAGTTTGATTAAGGAAAGAAAATAGGAATGTGACGCACATCCAGACAATATTTTAAAGAATTTGCAAAGACAGTACAAAATATCACCGTTTTAGGCAGCCAGTAAGATACAACTCATTTTACACATGTTCTCAAGATAAATGATAACTAGTTCTCCAGTAAGAACACTTGACAGCTCCATTCATCACAAAATTTCATCTGAAACTCATCTGGCAATGGGGGTGAGCCTCTGGCCTAGAAACATAAACTTCTCATATTTTTATGACACTAGTTATGTTTGCAACTTGGAAGCAAGTGTCCATATAAGTTTTGCTACTACTCTTCAAGAGAAATGGGAGAGAAAAGCACTATCTTCCTGATGATTCTATTTCCAAGAGGTGATTCCCAGGCTCTTGAGAAAGACATTCGTAGGTTGAAAGCTTGCCAGAGGCTTACTTATCTTTTTTTCTTTATTTAAAAAAAGTTTTGGATTACATACCAGTTACATAGGAAATAGAGGAGATTCTTATATACCCCACCCCTCACATTTCCCCCCATTAACAACATCTTTCATTAGTGTGGTACATTTCTTACAATTGATGAACAAATATTGAAACATTGTTAATAACCATGGTCTATAGTTTACATTATAGTTTACACTTTGCAGCACACTATTATATAGGTTTCAAGAAGGGTATAATGTCCTGTATCCATCATTTCAATATCATGCAGAACAATTCCAATTCTCTGAAAATGCCCCTTGTTACACCTCTTCTTCCCTCTCCATCCCCTCAGAAACTCTGGAAACTGCTGTCTTTATATCAATGTTACAAGTTTTTCCAGTACTGGAATATTAATAAGTCTCCTTTGGTTTGTAGTTTCATTCCCCCTTATGTTTGTTCATTCCTCTATATTTAGGATTTTGGGATGGTGATGCCCATTCTGCTTCTGATTGCGTGGGGTCTTAGAACCTGTGGTACAGATGGATGGGACAGTTACTATTTCCCGATTTTGGTCAAGGTCTTTTTCCAAACGCATTGTTAGTTGGTGTTTGATAATAGTGCCTTGCTCCCAGGGTGGCTCATCCCTGGGAGTCATGTCCCATTCCGGGCCTGGGGGTGGAGCAGGCATTGAGCTTATATGCTGAGTTTGGCTTAGAGAGAGGCCACATTTAAGTAACATGGAGGATTTCAGGAGGCAACTCTTAGGCAACATACATTACTAAGCTAAGTTTTAATTTTGCAAGAATAAGGTTCGTGTGTACAAGCATTAATAACAAGGGCCTGGTGTATTGTTCTGTCTTCTTCTGCTAGGCACTACCTATGTACTCTAGAGATTCTTACCACTCTATTTGAGAAAGTAGCAGGACTCATAACATGGGAATTTAATTATTTTTAATTATTGTGAGGGTCTCCACCCAATGATATAACACCCATGACAGCAAAAACGTGGACGCATTCCCAAGGTGCATCCTTCCCCACAAATCTCCTCACCATTGATATCCTGTACCAGTGATCCTTTCCTTCCATAGATGTAAATTTTCTGTAACCCACAACATCGCCCAAAACAAAGCCAAAAATTCTTTTTTGGATTTTATCTTTCATCGCCATAAGATCTGTTCTTTTTATATATATTGACAATTTCTTCTGTATGTTCCCCAGGTTCTTCTTTTTTTACTTTATTTTCAAGGAAGCTTTAAGTTCCAGAAAAGTCATATGGAAAATGTAGGGTATTCATATATACCCCCCTCCTCTCACATTTTCCCCTATTAATAACATCTTACATGAGTATGGTCAATTTGTTACAATTGCTGAACAAATATTGAAACATTGCTACTAACCATGGTCAGTGGTTTACATTATGTTTCACATTTTGCACCGCACTATTTTATAGGTTTTGACGTAATGCATAATGGTCAGTATATATCGTTGAAAAATAATGCAGAACAATTCCAATGCTCTAAATATGTCCAATGTTCCACCTATTCTTCTCTCCCCTTTCCCTTGGAACCTATGGTAACCACTAAGTTTCCATTTTTGAATAATAAAGTTCATAATTACACATTAATACTGAGGGCTTGAATGTGTTCATCTTGTCATAGGTTGTCATCTTAGGCAGTGGAGACTCACAAAATAAACAAAAAATATTAAACTCCCATTGTGGTGAGTTCTGCTACATTCTCGAATAGGGTGGCAAGAATCTCTCAAGTACATAGGCAGTGCCTAATAAAAGAAAACATATCAGTACGTCAAACCCTTGTTTAGCTTTCAAAAAATGTACATAAATGTGAAAAAGACAGAGAATTAATTTTCAGTCAAGAAATGTAAGGAAAGGGAGGAGGGGAAAGGCCTCTACCTTCTTACATGAGGGAAAAGTCAAATTTTTTTTTTAGATTTCTATTTATCTTTACAGGTGATTGCACCATTTATTCCATATCCTCTTTTAATATGGTGTATATCTAATAGGAATATCACTTTGGAGGAAAAATACCATCCTCAAGTTTGCACATTCTCTCTCATCTGAAACACAGGGAAGCAGAAGCCTGAGGATCTGGGATGGTGACATTATCTTGCAGCCTTTCTTTGTTTCTTGAAAACCTAGAATCAGAGCAATGTTCTATGGCTGCATTGTATGGATCAATTTAATTCATAAGACAAGCTCACATTCAAGATGAAAGGAAACGACCTGTACTTCTTTGAAGGAAAAGCTATAAAGGTACATGATCAAAAACAAGGAACATGTAAGCATACAAAATTGTGGACGTGGAAAGTCATGAAAAGCTCTACTGAGAAGGACTGATTTGGTCAAAGTCTTAATGTTGTGATAAATGGCAGGGGACTTATCCAGAAATGTTGTGCAATTCATGCATAGGAAAAATAATCAAGCAAAAATGCAGTCTCTAACTGAGTTAAGTAGAGAGGTTGTGTTGCTTGTAGCATTTATGTCATATCCCATTTTACATCTTGGATCTACCTGAATAGGAGGATCATGTACTAGGAAAACTTCAAGTATATAAAAAATCTGTCATAAGAACAGATTCGAATAGGAGCCTAGGTATTTTTCAGCTTCTAATTTGCTTTACATTTCTCTGGCCACAAACCCCAGACAAAAGGCTCCATTTGTGAGGCTCAGATCAGCAGCGCTGCTCTAGGGTGTTGGCTGAAGGAATTTCCTGCAAGGAAACAGTGAAGATGCAGTTGAAATTCTTAAACCACAGGGTTGTGGTTGAAAATCTTGAAAGCTGGTCTCTTCTTACTTATGTTTTGAATATGATGGAAGAGGGAACCTATTGTCTTGGATTCCCTAACAACAGTAATTTGGAAATAAATATATTGTAGCACCCTTTTCACACTTGCTAGATTTAGACAATTTGGAAATAAAGCATGTAGAAAATTTTCTAATATGTATCTCTGAGCCTAAAATGTTTCACACTGAATCCTCTCCCATGATGGCAGCAGTAGATGCCTTCGACCTCCAATGTCTCATGACTGGTATCCAGCAATTATGGTGCCATCAGGAGTGTCCACCATCCATCTGTGGTAGGAGTGGGATCATGTCTTTCTCTTTTTGTGATGTCCCAGACTGTGTTATGCTATCTAACTTCCAGCACATTTTCTATGCTCCTCCAACTTGTGATCAGGTCTCTAAGCCACATAATATTCATTTTTTCCTTTCATTATTGCTTAGCTTAAACCCAATCATTTCTGTGTTTTCATCTAAGAGCACTCATCTGAAAATCATTGGTCATATTTGGCAGCATTATTGTTTATATTTATATTATATAAATTATATAATATAATTTATATTATATTATTAATATAATATATCAATTATATTAATATATAATATTATATATTAATATAACCAGCATATTTATGGTTATAGTTACCTCTTTTCACTTCTGCTAATTTATGAAATTGAAAAAAAATTCCAAAATACCTCATTAATTTATTGCTTAAAGTTATGTTTTACTTGTAAATAAACTTGACAAATGGTGCTATTATTTATTTATTTTTTCGTTCATGTATATATATGAAACAAATACTAGCTGCAATCTACTGCAGACCTTTTGCTTTTTTGTGTAGTAGGGTTATAATAATAGCTGTTAATGTATGACTTAAGTTTTGGATGAGTGAGGAAGGGAGATAAACCCAATAAAAATACAGGGTTCTTCCACTTTGGTGGAATGGTCTTTTGAGGACTCAATTACCATGTCAGCAAGGTGATAATACCTTGCCTGTCTGGAGCAATGTTTTCCAGGAAGCTTTTTATGATCTAAATCAGCATCCACTCTATGGTGCTGTTTCTTCCATAGGCAGAATTCACGGGTCCAGATATCAAAGGGTGGAAATGGGAGTGGCACCACTCACTATTACCCCTAGTGGTCCACTAGGAAAAATTTTTGCTAACTGTCCTTGCAACGTTATGTTCGGCTGGTTTCCAGATATTAGTTCCAAAAGGAGGTGTGCTTCCACGAGGAAACACAACAATGATTTCACTGATCTGGAAGTTAAGACTGCCACCTGCCCATGTTGGTCACTTCATGCCTCTGAATCGAAAGGGAAAGAAGGGAATTACTCCACTGGCTGAGGTGATTGATCCTGACTGTCAAGAGGAAATAATACTGCACCTACACAATGGAGGTAAAAAAGAGTTTATCTGGAATACAGGAGAGCACCTAGAGCATCTCTTAGTATTACCGTGTCCTGGGATTCAAGTCAATGGAAAAACTGCAACAACTCATTTCAGGCAGGAGTATCGATGGCCCACAATCTTCAGGAATGAAGGCTTGACTCATCCCATTAGGAAAAGAACCATGGCCAGCTGAGGTGCTTACTGAGGGTGAAGGGAACATGGAATGGGTAGTGGAAGAAGGTAGTGATGAATATAAACTTCAACCATATGAGCAGTTACAGAAATGAGGATTGTAATTGTCATGAATATCTCTTATTAGCAAGAGCTAATAAACAATTTCAATAGAGTGTTAGGATTCAAGATCAATATGCAAAAATCAGACTAAATACCATTTATATCAAATATGATTGATTGTACACTTTGAATGGAATTATGCTTTATTGATATGTATCCAAAAATTGATTTGTTAGAAAAAGAAAGTAATGCACAAAAGATCGACAGTCATCTCTCTCTTTCATACTCCTTCTAAAAACCATTCTCCTAGTTTGTGAATACAACTATCTATAAATGACTACAGATTTCTCTATGACCTGTATCTCTAAAGTATGAATTTTAATTTTTCAGTTCTTACATTTCCTTGCCTTGTGATTTGAAGTTTTACTATTCTGTGGTACAAGGATATAATAATTATATGAGTTTTGTAGGATTGTTGTGAGGTCAATGAGTCTATACATGTAAGTGTTTAAGCAGTGGCTGGCACCTAGACTACATTTGGGTGCCTTCATTTCCAAGCTTCACAGTGGCTGTTTCTTCTCAGTCTATTATCTCTTGAGACTTTATCATAATAAAAATATATCCTCACACTTCAGAATCCTCTTGTTTCTGATGTAACTTATTTTCAGCCTGCTCTTCTCTTGAATACTTCGTACCATCTTGCTTTTTATCAAGATGACAATAAAGTCAGAGATAGATCTTTAATTTCAAAATTACATAGTCATTTTTTTCAGTACTTAGCCAGGTTGTCATAACTTTATTATTTAGATAATTATAATGATTATTATGTTATTCTTTATATATCTCAATCTTCATGAAATCCTTGTAAAAATATTTTATTTGATATCCTTGATATCATTGGGATAGCTTTAGTCTTGCCATGTTAGTTTCTAAATGCCCTTTTACGGACTTGTGCAAACAGGCTATAAATCTGGTGACTTTGCTCAGAACCAAATTGGAGTTTTGCCAAACTCCAATTCTGGGAATTCTGACTAGTTTGTACAATTGTGCCTCAAGATTCATATTTTCAACGAGTTTTCCAGCTGATTCTGATATGCAGCTTATCTGGGATAGTAAGATGATCTTAGTTGATTATGTGACCATGGTAAACATTCAGAGGTTGCGTTCTTTCATTTATTCCTCAACGTTCTCTCTTCAAGAATGTCTGAAAACATCTAGCTTTATATAAATTGTTCTTGTGTACTTTCCAGTTTAGCATTTGTCCCAGATTATTATTTCAGAAAGGGTCATTAATTTAGAATTACAATTTAGAAATCATGACCGTTTTAGTGATCTTTTGTTTCCTTTTTTTTGCTTCTGGCTTCTGCTACGATCTTAGTTAATGAGATCACAGTGTAGAGAACAGAGTTCTTTCTCTACCTTGTGGTTAAATCTGAGAGAGACCTGCAATAACCCTTCTTGCTTTCATGGCCCATTTCCTTTTCGTTTTGGGAACGCTAACTTCATCTAGTCTCCGAATATGATGGGTGAAATATTTGATGGATCTGTTCCTCCATTCTCTTGAGTGTACTGGCCTTAGTCTGTGCTGTGTCCACTTTGATGCACAAAGATGTCAGGTTGAACTTGGCATAAATAGTGGAAAGCATTGGAAATTATATATTAGGCAAATGTAAAATATTTGCTGGAGAAGAGACTCAGGAGTCCTGCCATGGAAGCAATAGAGGGCAACATAAATTATTTAGCTAAAGTTTTTTGTCATGTACTGTATGCTGTAAATCATTACTACTTTATAGTTTTGTACCAGTGTTTATTTCACAAGCAACCTTTTGGGGAGCAATGAAAATAGAAAATAAAATGAATAGTAAAGGAAAAATTAACTACTGATTTTCTGTTTGACAATAAGTGAAGATAACAAATGTATAACTTGCAGTAAAGGTTTGTTGACATTTACTGTATGACCTGATGGCTGATCACATTGAAACCAGAACACAGAAATCAGTGGCTGATTACTAGCATCTGTTTCTCAGGGAAACTTTTATTTTAATAGTACCAGTCCTAGCACCAATTTACCACATGTATCTGCTGAAAGTTTATTTATTTATTTCTGACACATGGCATTTCATTTAGATCAAATGGGGATTCTTCTAAATTAATTTTGCTTATCTTTAATTCCATGTTTTCTTGTGCAATTATGACATGTAAAGTGACTTTTTTTTTGGCCCCATTAGAAGAATGGTTTTGCAAACAGTTCAGTGACGTCTCTTTTACAGCAATAACCTCAGATATTTCCATCAGAAAACTGTTTAAGTCAATACTGATTTCATTTTTCATCACATTTTTAGTTTCTTTCTAGATGGACCTGCTCCCTCTGGCGGTCCACGAGTTTGGCCACGCCATTGGGCTGAGCCACGCCGTGGCCCCGGCAGTCCATCATGGGCCACACCACCAGGGCCCCGAGGGTGCCCCCTGCACTTCTGGCTCCCCTGTGAGAATGAAGTGAGCACCTGTCAGCTGCACCGCGTGCGGGAGTCCATGTCTCCCACTGCGCCACCCGAGGAACCTCCCTTCCTGTGGAACCCCAGACAACCCATCTAGCATCCCGCCGGTAGGACTTGCTGCTCAGGTGTGATGCTGACTCTGACGCAGTGGCCCCCACCCGGGGGGAGCCTTCTTCAAAGGCAGGTATTTCTGAGGCTTACCCGGACCGGCACCTCGTGTAGCTGCGGCCAGGGCACATGCACCAATTCTGATGGGCCTGCGGCCACACCTGGACAGCGTGGATGCCTGTACGAGCGCACCAGCGACCACAAGACCGTCTACTTCCAAGATCTGGAAGCCGGAGTCAAAAATCCAGGTTTCGGCAGGGCCGGGCCCTTCGAGGCTGCGAGGCAGAGGCCCTCCATGCCCGTTGGTTCCCAGTCCTTGGCGGTGCTTGGCTGTGGGCACCTGCCTCTCTGCCCGTCTTCACACCGCCTTTCTCCGTGGCTGCGAGGCGCCACGCCTTCCCTCCTTAGACAGACACCTGTCCCTGGATTTGGTCCCCTTCTCCAGGACGGCCTCGTCTTAACTAATTCCGTCTGCAGTGACCTTATTTTGCATTCTGCGGTTCTGGGTGGGCATGAATTCTGGAGGGAAGGGGGAAAAACCTGAAAATGCATTCTGCTGGAGGCCAAATGTCTCCTATTATTAAGAATACTATTGTAAATTCAGTATAAATTCAACATTGGAGACAACTTATCAATGTATGTGGTAATGATTGTACAAATTTTCGCAAGGCAAATTGTGGTGGTAAGAATAATTTTCTTTCCAAATCAGTAATGCAAAGATTATGAGATTTTCTTTTAATTGGTTTTGGTTGAAACTTCTTCATAGTTTGATCCAAGCAACTTGTGTTATTCTATAAACTCAAAGAGAAATTGTGGTGATCAAAATTTACAAATTCTTTATATAATGAATATTGTAGTATATATATATTATATATATGTTTAAGCACACATGTTTATACACACATACACACATGCACACACAGTGTAACTGAATAGGGACTTAATAAATTTTGATATTGAATACAAACAAAATAATCCATTCCACACGGTCTCTTTGTTGCTCATTATAGGTTAATTTTCAGAAATTTTGTGCCTTTGAAGAAATACATAAAGAAACCTAAGTGTCTTATATGTTAATGAATATTTATAAAGAAATCTTGTAAAATTTGTTCAAATTATATCCAAATTATTCAAAAAACTTTATCATATTATTCAAGGAAGTGGGAAAACTCAAGCTTGCAGTGTTTAGCCAGTTGCAATTACTGAATGCGAAGTTTTCAATCAGGTTGCGATTGAAATCTAGAAGAGAAAAAAATAAATAATATGGGCTCAAAGTATAAATTTTGAAATTCCATGATTGCAAGTCTGAATATTTGGGATGATCATTCAAGTAGATCTTCCTTCAGTTTGTTGAATGTGAAACATTTGGCATCACAGGAAGGTTGCCAGTCTCTAGAGTCATTCACTTTCTTAATGTTGACCCACGTGGGTCTGTGGAAAATCTTTTCAGTTTTTCCTGCACAGGTTTTGGGTCCCATGGGTATGCCAACTTAAGATGAGTGAGAGCTTGCTTCTCTTAGTAAAGCAGTTAAGCGTGATTGTGCACATTGAGGTGGGAAAGGAAAGTCAGCAGCACAACTTGACTGTTCTTGGGAAGATTCACTTTAGGAAAAAATTTGAGTAGAATACGTAGATCAAGAAATGTATTCCATTAAAATTTCTTGCCCATGAACGTCTATGAAAACTTTTGTGTCCACCCTGTAGGCCACCTACCTTGGTTGAAGTGTTTGCCTTTAAGTAGGTTTGTTTGGACCAAAGGGTCCAATGAAGTGAGGAAAATCAGGTGTCAAAGATGAGCTTTTGCAAGTTGTGCAGCTCTCACTTGCAAAGCGAGATGGCGAATGTCTGGAGCAAGAGTTTTAATGTCACTCCTGATTACGTCTGGCTTCAGAGTAGGATTATCTTACATCACATCATCTTTGGCAGACCTCACTTGGTCAAATAAAATGTTCACTCAGCTATACTGAGATAACTCTCCATGTGTTTTATTTAATAAATTTTTATTTTTGAATAATTTTAAACTTATAGAAAAATTGCAGTAATTGTCCAGAGATTTCCATGCACTCACTCTTACATAATCATGGCACATTTCTCATACTAAGAGATTTTCATTGGTTCAATATTAATAACTATACTCCAGACTTCATTCAGATTTAACTATCTTTTTACTTTTATCCTGTTTCTCTTCTAGAATCCAATCCAGGACACGACAGGCATTTGTTTTCCATGAATTTGTTGCAGGAATATTGTGTGACCTTTACTGAATAATGTCATGGTCACTGCTGATGCAATGCTCACATTTAAGGGAATAGCATAATGTTTTCTTTTGTACATCAATATTTCATGATTTTGGCAACAAATCTCATTATTTCGAGGTTAAAGATTAATTTTTCTTTTATATTAACAATTTGAAAACTCATTACTTTCATTCTTTCATGCTCAAACTAAGTGAGCACATTCATTGGTGCTCTGTATCTATAATGGGAACAAGAATTCCATAGATTACGTAGAACTGCTTGATAACCCATGTTAGAGCTGGATGCATGTGAATCGGCCCTTATGTATTGCTCAGCCTGATTTTACGTCTGCAATGGAGCACTTGTGTCGAGTGCTCCCAGGAAAGGGCATGGTGAGTGTGAGCTGTGCCAAGCAAATATATTTGTCAAGTTGATTTTATTTATAATTTATTAAGATAATATTTTTTTGCCATTTGAACAACAGGAGTATACAATAGTAAATTGAACACTTAGAATTATAAATTTTAAAAAATTGGATGAATAAGACAGTTTTTTTCATAGATAAGGACAAAATGCGAACATTGCCATGTTGTCCCATGTAGAAGGAGTCAACCACATTTAGGAATCTGAAAACTTCCAAGCTCTTAATCAAAGGTGCAGGCAGCAGCATGGTTCAGGTCGACTTTGGATGCACCCAGTTCACTGCCCTCTCTTACCAAAAGCCCTGGCTAAAATTTCTTCAATTGTCAGAGAACATGGCCATGCAAACCAAGAGGGGACAGATCCTGACAATCTTCAAAGCTAGTTCTGTTCTTACATGTGTTTTCATATCCCAGTATTCAGCCATGATCCTGTGGATGTAGTCAAATATCAGGAAATCATTTGTGGGTAAAAGGGGCACAAAGCACATCACGTTGCACGAGAAGAGAGCGGTGTCAGCATCATTTGGCCATGAGCTAAATGGGATGATAATTTCTTCTCACTGGATTTATGATTTCCCTTTCAGCATGCTGTTCATTTTCATACATATATACATATAAATGTATACATATTATTTTTCTCTCATTTCCTAGGTAATTAGCAATTTATTAGGTCAGAGTTTTATAGATCAGGAGACTGGGTCCAGTACTGACAGTTCTCTTCTCAGGTTCCTACAAGGTTAAAATCACGGAGTCAATAGTACGACATTCCCTCCAGAGCACAGAGTTCTCTTCCAAGCTCATGGGGTTTGGCAGAATCAGTTCCTTAGGTGGTAGTGCTGAGATCCTATGTCCTTGCTGGCTGTCAGCTCTCGCCTCCTAGAGCCTGCCCACATGCATTGTCCCATGGTGCCCTCAATCTCCACAGCCAAATTCAGACTTATTCTTCCATTTCAAATCCTACTTATTTATGAATCTCACTGAACTATTTGTCTCTGACCAATACAGCACAATTCAAAGGATTCCTCTTCTTAAAGTCAATATATTTAATGATATATGCAAAGTCACTTCACAGCAGAACCTGAATTACTGTTTCAACAGCTGAGAGAAGGTGTGGATATCCCAGGGGTCAGGAGTGTTCAGGCTTTTTTAGAACTTTACTTACCACAATATCTTCATTTGTCATTTACAAGAGGTTGAATGGGCCTCAGTTGGATCTTTGACATTGGGGTGTGTTTGGAAAATTTATTTTCTTGAAATAATTATATGATTTCAGAGTAGAGGATAGAAGAGTTAGTTTCCAATCTGGTATGCAAATGTGCATGACTTTCACACTTTCTACATTCTCAGAGTGTAATTGCTTGTAAAATGTCCTAGAAAGTGTCTTCTAAATGCAAGGTTTAATTGTATCTCTTTTTCCATGGATTCTTCTAGGACTTAATCTAAACTTCAAACTTTTATCCAATTAATGTTCCCTTTGGATCAGGCCCCTGTCTGTTCTTGCACACTGCTTCAATAGTCCTTCTTAAACATCCAGGACTGTCTTTTCCCAAGTTCTGTTCATTTTCTGAAGTGCTCTTTCCTGACCTTTGAATGCCAGCCCCCTCTATTCATGCATGAGGCCAACTGTCCCATAAACGTATGTACATATATTAAATACAAGTTTATGGAAGAGCAGGAAAAATAAATATGGGTGCAGGGGACAAATCTAAGAAAATATTGGCATCTTCTGAACCCAAATATGTGCTGGACCAAGATCAGGGTAGATTGCTGATGAAAAGGAATGCCTTCCCTGATGATGTGGGTCTGTGCAGCACCATTCCTGAATGCCTGGTGAGGGTACCCTTTCCTAAGGTAATGGGATCTTAAAGAGAGAAACACAGGAAAATGAACATATTATTAAATAGAATTGGAAAAATACATGCCTTAGGACACTCCACATGAAGGAAGACTTCTTGGGGGCATCAGGGAGGTTTCCTTGGAGGAATAGTTAAACTCAGGAGAAAGGAAGCATTATTTATAAAATTGTTAAATTGTCCCAAATTTTCTCTTTTCCTCTGACTGTCCATGCAGAGGGTTGACACGAAATGGATCTAGGTTCCCACTGCCTTACCTTTCCTGAGTAATAGCATTGCTACAGGGAGGAAATCTCAGAGAAGCAGGTTAGTAGAGGCTGCAGGAATGATTTTATTTATTGTCTGCCCTTCCCAGTAAAATGAATCCTTTATGAAGTCAGGGGATCTGTTTTAGTTGTTGGTAATTTAATGTCCTATGCTTAGAAGTATTCATGATATCATTTTTTGCATATTCTATAAATATCATTGATTTGGTATAAGGATAAATGAAGAAATCTGACCTATCAGATCTTGGGAGATGAAGCCATTTTACCTTTTACCACTAGGTGGAGGTGTTACACGTTACGTCTGCTAATGACATCATTCCTGAATTCTGAAGCTGGTGGACTTAAAGCACAGTGCTAAGTGTGGCTTGTAAGTATCTGGTGACTCATTTCTGCAGAGTGTATTTGTTTTGTGGGCAATATAGAGGTTTGGTTTTGGATATATTGAGGTGCCTTTGGGATACTGAATATGTACTTCCAGTATTTATTTAAAATGCAGAATAGACTGAGATAGATACACAGTTTGTGCAGTACATCTTCACCAATCCAATAATATGAATGTATCCCACATAGCTTTTGGCACCATAATTATAACATTTAATTAAGTTCTGAAATTATACACTTACAGATGCACATTATCTACCACAAAATTAATTCTTGTTTTCAAGATGGTTACAGGTGATTTGAAAGAAAACAATTGGTAATAAGAATATTTAAATTTGCCAATTTTGTTGAACTGTGTTGAAAATTGTAGTATTAATTTGATTTCTGGGACTTTTGCAGGCGTACAATTGCATTTCCTGTGGTAATGATATTTTTATCTCCTTTCATTATTTATCTTTAAAACTCACTGCACAGTAATGTTTGCCTTTATACTCTGTAAGATTTGCATAGGCTCCTCAGGGACTTGGTTGTCTGCTCAGAGCTCTATTAATGCGGTTTCCCTGGAGATGGGGCCGCAGTGCACCAGATGAGTGAGCAAGATCATGTCATAGTCCCAACTCCTCATCCTCCTGGTTCTCTGGGTCTCAGGTGAAAGGATTAGAAGAGTAATATTTTTATGAAGTTTGTGACTAGCTTTACCATGCAGGGTGAATTAACCATTTCATCTAAAACAGATCTGATTATATATGGTAAACAACAAAACCTACATTTAGATACATATTTTATATATTTGTGATTCAATATAGGATCTATGTTCTTTTCTGGTTGCAGGTGCCAGTGGGGAAATCGTGATGACCCAGTCTCCAGGCTTCATGGCTGCATCTCCAGGAGAGACCGTCACCCTTAAGTGCAAGTCCAGACAGAGTGTTAGCAGCTACTTAAACTGGTACCAGCAAAAACCAGGACAGGCTCCTAAATGGCTCATCTATTATGCTCCAGCTGGCCATCTGGGTCCTTGATAGATTCAGTGACAGTGGGTCTGGGACAGATTTCACTCTCACCATCAGCAGATTCCAGGCTGAAGACATGGGAAAGTGTTACTGTCAGCAGTATAACAGTTTTCCTCCCACAGTGCTTCAGCCTCAAGCACAAACCTCCTGACAGGATGGTAGGTCAGTGAGTCCTGCAGCACCAGCTGCTTCCTCCTCACTAGACCTGAATTTTGCTTTCTCCTTCTGTCTGATAAACTGCATCTTCTAGGGGATTGTGCCATAGAAACCTCCGTTTATTGCATGGGCAGATCAAATGATAGTGCAAATAAATTTCTCTCTCTTACCCTCTAGGCAAGTGTACTGTAAGGTCTTCACCCTGGTGGATTGATTCTCTCTTCAATGTGTCTCCTTAATGCTGAAAATTTTCTATCTTGATTCCTTATTCTTTCAATATTCTTCTTTATTCCCCATAATCCTCCAACTCTGGTCCTTCCCAAGGTTAAATCCTTGATCCTTCATATTCAAAACTTCCCCATAGAAGGTCATCTTTTTTACTTATTATTTCCTTTCTTGGACCCTGTTTCCATCCAAGCTTCTCTTTTCAGTGTCACAAAAGGTGATTTGATTTGCTGCTCTACCTTCTTTTTTTATTAGATAATTATTTTCATTTATTATTCTTATCAAATAATAATTGTGAATGCCTTTAATATACATAATTCTGAAGAATACTTATAGGGGATGATGCTTATTCAATGAAATATGTTGATTTTAGTTTGGATATAAAATTTTCCAGTGACCTTCATATTCCTGAGTTTCTCACCCTATTTCTATAGTTCTCTTCTAAAATGGTTGAACCATAAAACTCTTGGAAATTTCATTGCTTTCTGTATTGTTATGGGATCTGGGTTTCCTGTATCATATTACCCTGTGTTTGATATGACACATATATACAAGTTTATTTTTTTACAACATTGCCAAAGATTACATGTTCCATTTCTGTAAAAAAGAAAATAATAAAAAATGGAATATATGTATATTTGATAAGGTGAAGTAGTATGGACCTCAGTAAAGTATGATATTAAATTTAATCCATCCTGTGGGTGTAACCTATTATAGGTAGAACCTTTTGAGTATGTTTATTCAATTAATGCCTGGCCCACTGTGGGACTCAGTCCCTTTACTGGAATCTTTTATAAGAGAATGAAATGCAGACAAGAAAGAGATAGCCATGGCAGCAAGGATCTGAATGAAACCTAGAAGAGAAGGAAATGACCAGCAGATGCCTTCCTGTGCATTAACATTGGAGAGGAGTCCAGGATCGCTGACAACCAGTCTTCAGGAAGAAAACATCCCCTGATGATGCCAGGATTTAGAGATTTTTCTAAGCCTCAAAATTGTAAACTTGTAAGTTAATAAATTCCTATTGTGAAAACCGATCCTTTTCTATAGCCAGGCCAACCAGAACAGTTTATATTCAAATATTCACAGAATAACTGAAAGTCTGCCTCCTTTTGTAAAGACCTTTTTCTTTTCTCCATCTCTTTCAGCCATTCACATTCTTTGAAAGGCAATTCTCTAATTCTTTAGCTTTATCTGTCTAGAAATATGTGACAACTTTCCTCCTGAACTTTTTCATCAATTTCCCACTTTCTCTCTAATCATTCCTTGGGCACTGAAGGAATTCATGGTTCTTAAGTCTGCTGTAACCTGAACACTTTGGATAACGTTTAATTAACACATTAATCTCAGTGTCAAAGTGGAAATATTCCAGACGTTCTAGTATTATTTCCTAAATTACTTCCTCAAGTGTTAGCCGGATGGGTGGGTAAATGAGAGGGCAAGGCTCAGGGTGACCACACAGAAGTGGGGGGAAAATCAAAGTGGGTTTTATATGCTCCCTCAGCCTCACCCCAAATACATAACATTTCATATGTGGGCCAGGCTAACGCTGTCCTTTGTGCCTTTGCTGAAGTCTGTTCCATTTTGTTTCTCTATCTGATGCTCCCTGTTAGCCACATGGAGGAGGAGACCATGGGAAGCTAGCATGTCTGACCACGTGTCTGTATAGCACCATAAGTGCTGGAATGCAGAGCAGTACAGGGCTTCAGAGGGCAGATTCAGGCAGGAAGGGATTTGATCCTTGCCCACTGCTTACCAGCTGTATGGTCTCATCCTGTTACTTACTCTTCTCAGTCTTTCTCATCTCTAAACTGGGTCTTAGGTATTTCTCTATATGAACTTATTTTGAAGTATAATATACACACGGAAAAATGTACAAGTCATAATCCTACAGTTTTCACACTACAGTACTGCACAAATTGAGGGACAGTATGGTGCCAGAATTCCAGGACCCTCTTTTTGGCCCTTCCCAGGCATCACCCCACCCCACCCTGATCCAAGAGTAACCCCCATCCCAATTTCTATCTTTATTTTAGTTCTGTTTTTAAATTTTATATGGATGGAAACATATAGAATGCACCTTCTGCATTTGGTTTCTTCTGCTTAACGTCATGTTTATAAGATTCATCTACGTTGTTGGGTATAGTTGTAGTTTGCTGATTCTCCTTATTGAGTAGTATTCCAATGTGTAAGTATATCACAATTTAATCACCCATTCCACTGTTGGTAGACTTTTGGGTTATTTTGAGTGTTTGGCTCTGAACATTATCGCATATATATGTATTTGGTGTACAAGTGTTAGGAGTGGAATGATTCCATTTAGGAGTGGAACTGCTGCATTATAGAATGTGACTATCTCTGAGCTTTATAGAACCTGCCCGATATTTTAATGTTCATTTTTAACCTCACAGCGTTGTGAGAATTAAAGTGTTCGGTATGGTCCTTGGTGGACAGGAGGCCCTCAATACACAGTTAAAATGTAATGAAGGCCTAATACTCCATTAATTTGAAGTACCATAATGGACTTAAATATTTAGATTGTTCCTGTTTTTATTTTATTTTATTTTTTTTAAACAATGGTGCAGGGAATGACTCTCCTTATAGCTGTTTCCTTCTGAAAAACTTGGTTTGAGTTAAGTTCTCAGGATAGTTTAATGGGATCAAGGATATGAGACTGTAAGAACTGCCATCCTTGAAAGACCATGTGGGCTTGCTGAGGAGGGGAAAGCAAGGCAGCCTCTCATGCCCAGGTACAGTGGAGCGAAGCTGTGAAGACAGCTGGCCTAAGGGCTTCACGAAGGAGTGTCTTTTAGAGGGTAAGATAGAGGATGAATTTCTATAAACAGTGGTGTCTTTCGGGGCAACTAATTATTTAGTTCCTTAGAAGAAGAATTTGGCAATTTGAAAAACAAGGTATAACAATATTAAAGCAGGACGGAGAGAAACCACAGGTGCAAAGCATTTTCATTCACTTTATTAATTCATTCTTTTTTTTTTTCCCAAATATTTCCAATATCATTAAAGCCAGAGAGGGAGGGGGTAGGTGAGATGGGGAGGGGCCTGGAGGACTGAGAGAGGGACAGGAGTCTTGTGGGGAAAAGGTGAGGCTGGGGCTGAGGGCCGGCTCATGGGCTCTCAGGGGGCTTCTAACACTCGTTCCTGTTGAAGCTCTTGACGAGCGGGGAAGTCAGGCTCTCCTGGGTGACCTCGCAGGTATATTTTGTGTGAGCGTTGTACTGGTCTGTGGGAAGCGTCAGGGCACTGTTGAGGCTGTAGGTGTTGTCCTTGCTGTCCTGCTCCGTGATGCTGCTCAGGATGTCATTCGTCTGGACGACACCATCCACCTTCCATGTGACTTTTGCTTTCTTGGGATAGTAGTCACTCACAGAGCACATGATAGAGGCACTTCCAGAAGCCAACTGCTCTTGAGCCAGTGGGAAGAGGAAGGCGTTCGGCTTAGCCACGCTCCCTGAGGAAGGAAGCACAGAAGATGGTGTTGAAGCCGCAGGAAGTTCTCCGTTTGGGTGGATAGTCAGAGCGTGTTAGGGACAGACACACAGACAGCAGCATGCCTATTCTGTAGCATTGTAGCAACGAGGCCAGGAGACATGGTGTTAATCTCAATGATTCTGAGTCGCTTACCCTTTAAAAAGTGGTGGATTGCTGTTTTAACTCTTTGATGCCATCTGAGGTCTCCTTACATGCTTTTCTGACCTAACCTTTCTTTCCTTCAACTGTACTCCCTGCCTCATGCAGTAATCTCATTGCTACAGGCCAAGAAACCCACACCTCTTCTTCTGACCCCAGAACAGGTTTCCGCTCCCCACATGGAGGAAGATGAGGCAGCAGCTGCCTTAGAGAATGCTCCCCTGTTCTCACTGCCCCTGTCCCTCTTCTAGAACTGTCCTCAGGCATGAGGCTGCACCCCCAGTCCCCCCCATGCTTCCCTTGGCTTGGCAGGGGTGGGATCACCCTGCAGAGTGGGCCCCAGGCCCCATGTCTGAGCCTGGGAGGGTGGAAGCCACTTTGCCTTCTGGGATCCATCCACCCACTCTCCCACCCCTCCCCAGAGGCTCTAAGTGAATCTGTACCCTAGCCTGAGAGGTTGTAGCCCATATGGGGGCAATTTTCAGTCAGCAGGAATGCTGAGATGATTTGGGGTCAACTGTGATCCTGGCCACCTGCCTAGGAGGAACTGGCTAGCTTCAGTTCTGACCTTGACAGCTGCCAGG
Organism: Cabassous unicinctus; assembly: GCA_029593785.1. Lineage (NCBI taxonomy): Eukaryota > Metazoa > Chordata > Mammalia > Cingulata > Chlamyphoridae > Cabassous > Cabassous unicinctus. The sequence goes on from JAQZBX010021525.1 coordinate 28,050, forward strand.
TGGCCCCCTGGAAATCCCCCTGTCTGGGGATTCAAGCCCTGGAGTGGGATAGCAAGTCCCCTAACAGACCCACTCAGTTTGCTCTCATTTAAAGTCACAAAACAAATCAAGACTCATTTGTTAGGAGAAGTCAACAGGTAAGTTTATGGTTTTTACAAAGCTAGCCAAGCAGTTCCACATAATAAGATACTAAACTTTTTAACTTACTCTTTTAATCTTTCATGACTAATTTTTTCAGAAAATTGTATAAATTAGCAGTGGCAGAAAAATAATATGACCTCTAGAAATTAAGGAGAGGGGAAAACATTCTGTGATATTGCTATTTGGGTTTCCTTACACATTAAAATATTGAACAATTATGACATTAGACATGGACATTATTTTGAGTAATCGTACTAGGTTTTAATAGAATTTTTAAAATAAAGTTTTAAAGATCCTAAATATTCCTGCCAACTTTGTCCAGACCAGAATAAGTCCTCTTAAACATCACTTTTTAAATCAGCTGATGCTAAAGAAGGCCAAATTATTAAAGTATTTTAGAGGCAATGGGATAAAAAAAAACCTAGATTAAAAGTTTTCTATCATAGAATTAAAGTATTGAAAATATGTCCATGTTAAATTTTTATTAATCACATTTATATATAATATTTTGTACAACTGAAATATCATACAACTACCCTAATCAGCTAAATTTCTGAAAATTAAAGACGTCACAAATATAGCTTATTTTTGTTTATCGGTTAATACACATTAACGATATTTAATGTGAACTCAGTAAAATTTATCAAGACCTGAGAGGTTAGACTGCTGGCATTAAATTTGATTTTTGCTGCTGTGGACTTTATCCTGAAAGAGTTAAATACCTTTATCTTTTTGGATTGAGCTTTTATCATTTAAATAAATTTGATCAGAGAGTACTGAAATAATTTATATAACAATGAAAAAAAACATAGCTTTAAGTTCTTTATAGCCCCCTAGTGAAAATCTTAATTAAGGAGATATAATAATAGAAATGAATGTTAATTTTATATCTGAAATCTCTAATAAATGGGTCTGTTACCTGTTTTTCCCACGTTAGCTCAGTGTCCACTTTTCTTAAGTGGCATTATTTGTATCACTGTGTGTCACGAAGAGCAGGCCACGGCACAGTTAAACAGACTAGTGTTGGGTTGCTGCAGAATACCAGCCATGCATTCACTGCCACATAAGCACCATGGCCACGGAAGCCATTCAATCCTGAAAAAATACTGCCAAGAAGTCTATGGACCATGCTAGCTGTGCCACGGCCTCGCTGGCAGTATAAAAATGTGGCCACTCTTTAAATAAAATGTTTCCTACTTTTTCAAAAGTCCTTGGCCATTTGAAAATGCAATTATTTCTCTTTCCTTCATTTAAACATTTCTTTGAAACTGGGCTTTTGGGGACAACAGTCTTGAAACCATTATCGTAAGAGATCATTTCATGTTTAGTCTAATGTAAAAATTGGATTACAATAAAAAGAAGATAACTTGTCAGGGCTTTATTCTTATAGAATAATATGAACATTCTATGCTGATTTTCACAGTTTATCACTGAGACTCTAAAAATGACAATAAGCCACCTCTTCTACTTGACAATTAAGTATACTTTCTAGCTTTTTGCTGGTTTTTAGTTCATACTATTGATTTTTCTACTTACCTTGTAAAATAATTCTTGGCAGAAGAGAGAACACAGACTAAGAAATACATTTCTCTACTTTTCTGTATGGTATATAATGAGCAAAAACCAATAAAATATATGGCAAAACTCAATGAAAATGAAATTACTTTTGTTCTTTATAATTCCATCTACATTATTTTTTTTTTCTGAGTTTTTTGATTTAGATAAATTTCAACCATTTTTGTCTCTCGATCTAAATTTGGAACTGAGTTTAACTTTCTGAAACTGATCATAAGTCTGAAATGCTCTCAATTACTCATCTCCACAAAACTTATACTTACGCCTCTAATAGACAATATTGGCAATTAGATACACATTTCGGAAGGGAACAGAAAAAAATTACTGACGTTTAATCTCCAGATGGGTTCCTTGGCCGAAGGTGATTCACCGTATTAGCTTAATTACTTTCTCCTCAACAAAAATGCCTTTATGCTGCTATTCTTACTTGATTGACTGACAGAGTAAATCTGGCCACATCAACATCGTTCTTCCTTGAGAGGAACTGATTATCAGTCTCTTACTCATCTGATTTCAGCAGGAATCCCATTCTCTTTAGAACTGACCTCAACCCATATCCCAAATATGAAAACTCGCAAATTTCACAAATCTTTCAGAAAAACGATTAAAGAAGTGCACTTATGTTGGAGCTCCACCTTAGTACCCTGGCTGGAAGTGAGCCACAGTGACGGCACCTGACTTCCCCCTCAACAAAAACCTCCTCTATTTGAGCCTAATCAGACTAGATTGGCTAATTCGGAGAAAATTCCAGCTCTTTCTTTCTCATTCTCCCTCAAAATCCTACTCAATTTAAAATTCTAACAATTTGTTCGCTCACCTAGCTGAGGATTTTCAGCTATTTACTTATGGGTCACTAGGAATGGTTAATTTAACCTGAATATCACAAACTCAAATGGTTACAACAGTGCAAAAATCTCACAAATAATTGAGCAAAAAAGGTACTTACACTTGATTTCCAGTTTGGTCCTTTGGCCAAAAGTGAACCACAGTGTTTCCTCTTAATTTTCCTCCTCTACAAAAACCTTCTCTGAGAGGGGCAGCAAGTCCCCTTCCCCAATTAAATTATTTTGATTTGGAAATCTCAAAAATAAGCCATCAGCTGGCCTCCTGTGGAACAATTTTCCCTTCTCTATATCTAATCTGGGGATGAAATTTTTTACATCCCTGGCATCCAACAAAAGGAACAAAAGGCAAATCAGTTAGACAGAAACAGTGAAGAAACAGTTGGAAAAATACATACATCTGATCTCCAGCTTGGTCCCCTGGCCAAAAGTGTACACACAGTGGTTTCTCTTAATCTCCCACTTATACAAAAACTGAGTTTCCCTTTCTGACAATTGATCAAGCATAAATTTATGATTATGCTCTCCAGTAAATTTCTGAAACTATGACTTAGACAAGTTATTCTTACGCAGTGTCTGAATCTTGTCCTTAAGAGAAACAGAGAAAATGTGTAATCGATTCTCAAGTTTGCTTACAGGCTTTATCTTGATATTCATCCCAGAGTATATCAGAGTCTGGTTGCAAAGAGTCAGCTTATAGGTCATTTTATAACGCAAGAATCACAAGACTCAGAAAACCGAGGGAGGAATGTTTGGATTTTACTCACGTTTGATTTCCACCTTGGTCCCTTGGCCGAACGTCCACCACAGTGATAGCTTTCTGATGTCTCGCTATATAAAAACCCTTCTCATTGAAGGGGAACAGAGCCCCAGCTAAGCTGCTGAATCTTAACTCACTTTTCCAGCAGGTGTGTGAACCCTGGGCTCTCCTGACAGAAGGAAATGTTTTTTTTCTTAGGTGAGATCTGAAGTCCTAGAGGATAATACGTTTATGTTCATGGCCTCACAGTCCCTTTCTTTAGCAAATTACCATATCTGGATTGCTTTTCCCCCCATCCTTCCCCAAATATAGGCTGAATGTAAATTGGAAAGAAAAAACAAGCAAAATAAAAAGATTTCCACTTCTTCATACCTTCTCCTGATGGGAAGAGGTGGTTTGCAAATGATAAACCTCATTCAGTGTAATTAAGGAATTTAGCTCCTCTAAGTTAATATTAAGGACAGACTGTCTTCCTATTTCAACTGCTCTTTTGCTACGATGCTGTTTAAAAACCGACTAACTATATACCAAAGCAAGGCATATGCATTACTTTGAAATGTACTTGGAATTAAGCTACTGATGACATGAAGTGAAAATGAAGGTCAACAGAGTAGAAAGCAGATTTTATTCTGGTTGATTGTTCTCTTGTCATAGGGCAGGTAAAGCTCAGAACAGGTATCCACCATTTCTATGGAGCTGAACCAGGTCCATGCTGTCTTTGGACCTGCCAGGGAATCATGGTATGCCATGGAGTTTCCAGAGTAACTCAAACAGGGATACCAAAGACCTCGTTTTGTTTTGTGAACAGATTCATTTATTGCAGTCTTGTTTCCCTTGTAACCTTCC
>JAQZBX010021526.1:0-32203 GCA_029593785.1 Cabassous unicinctus
ATATATATATAAAACCCTAAGAACAGCTAAAGTTTGAGGCAGTCCAAGTCAGAAGGAGGCCATTAGCCACCATTTTAACTCCAGCCTCAGCATGAGGGGAAGCTGGGCTGACTGAAAATCATAGTAACGGAAGAGACTGGTTTCTTTCAACCAGATTGGCCTGCAGCCGTGGCCTAAGCTTCAGCCCCATCTCAAGCAGGGAGGAAGTTGGTGGGCTCTGCACCAGCCTATCCAGGTACATTTAGCTGGCACAGACTGAATAATCAAAAGTCTACCAAGGAAACTACATTCACCTTGGACCTGCACTGCATAAATTGCTGCCCATACCAGCAGCTCCATCCCCACCCCAGGCAGAGGAGAAAGGGGATTGAAGCTTCAATCAGTTTCTCTGGGAAACTACAGTCTAGGACTGCATGAGTTAGATTATTCCACACAGCCGTGGCTCTGTCCCTCCCCCTGGAAAAAGAGAAAGTTGGGAGAAGCTTCATTGGTCCTTGGGGCAATGAGGGCAGCTTGAACCTCCACATCTTATACCACTAGCTACATCCTTGACTCCTACTACACAACCAGCAAGTGAGAAAGGGCAGGAAGCCCTAAACTATAAAGAAAAACTGCACTCAGAATAAATACTCTAGTAAGCCAGATGCCAAGACACCAACAAAAAATTTTAATCCACACCAAGAAACAGGAAGATATGGCCCAGTTAAAGGAACAAGATAAGCCTCCAGATGACATAAGGAGTTGAGACAACTAATCATAGATGTTCAAACAAATCTCCTTAATAAATTCAATGACATGGCTAAAGAAATTAAGAATATTAAGAAGACACTGGATGAGCACAAAGAAAATTTGAAAGTATACGTAGAAAAATAGCAGATCTTATGGGAATGAAAGGTGCAATAAATGAAATAAAAATACACTGGAATCATATAATAGCAGATTTGAGGAGGCAGAAGAAAGGATTGGTGAGCTTGAAGAAATGGCCTCTGAAAGTGAACATACAAAAAAACAGATGAAGAAAAGATTAGAAACACTTGAACAAGGTCTCAGGGAACTAAAGGACAGCAAGAGATGTGCAAACATACATGTCATGGATTTCCCAGAAAGAGAAGAGAAGGGAAAAGGGGCAGAAGGAATATTTGAAGAAATAATGGTAGAAAATTTCCCAACCCTATTGAAGGACAGGTATCATGTCCAAGAAGCATGACACACTCCCATCCGAAAAAATCCGAATAGACCAACTCCAAGACACATACAATCAGAATGTCAAATGCCAAAGACAAAGAATTCTCAGAGCAGCAAAAGAAAAGCAATGCATAACATATAAGACATACCCAATAAGATTAAGAGATGATTTCTCACCAGAAAATATGGATGTAAGAAGACAGTGGTATGATATATTTAAGATACTGCAAAAGAAAACTTTCAGCCAAGAATCTTATATCCAGCAAGACTGTCTTTCAAAAATGAGGAAAAAGTTAGAATATGCACAGATAAACAGAAACTGAGAGAGTCTGTAATCAAGAGACCTGCTTTGCAGGAAATACTAAAGGGTGTGCTAAAGCCTGAAAAGAAAAGACAGGAGAGAGAGGCCTGGAAGAGAGTCTAGAAATGAAGATTATATCAATAAAAGTAACTAAAAGTGTCAAAAGACTGGTGAAAATAAAATATTACAGATAAAACCCAAATATTCAGGAATAAACTTAACCAATGATATAAAGCACTTGTATTCAGAAAACTACAACTCATTGTTAAATCAAAAAAATACCTAAATATTTGGAAGAACATTCCATGCTCACGGATTGGAAGACTAAATATCATTAAGATGTCAATTCTAATCAAATTGATGTACAGATTCTATGCAGTCCCGATAAAAATTCTAACAGCATTTTTTTAAATAAAGGAAAACATCATTATCAAGTTTATTTGGAAGGGTAAGGGGTCCTGAATAGCCAGAAACATCTTAAAAAGGAAAAGCGAGGTTGGAGGACTCTCATTTCCAGACTTTAAGGTGTATTACCTAACCACAGTGTAAAAACAGCATGGTACTGGCATAAAGACAGACATATAGACCAATGGAACCGAAATGATGGCTAAAAAACAGACCCTCACCTCTATAGTCAAGTGATTTTTGACTAGTCTGTCAAACCTACCCACCTCAGGCAGAACAGTCCATTCAACAAACGGTGCTGAGAAAATTGGATATCCATAGCAACAGAAGGAAACAGGACCCCTATCTCATACCTTATACAAAAACTAACTCAAAATGAATCAAAAACCTAAATATAAAAGCAAAAACCATAAAGCTTCTAGAAGAAAATGTAGAAAAATATCTTCAAGATCTAGTGGTAGGTGGTGGATTCTTAAAGGAGATGAGGGCTAAGATGGACTACTGATATTTAATGTACGTAGAAGTTTTAATTAGCTTGACAGTAAAAGTCTGTAAATGTATAGAGTTGATGGTAACATATTATAGTAACAGCTGGTTTATAAATGGGGATGTGGCTGGAAATGGTAGTCTAGGGATGTAAATGCCAATTGACAGAAAGCCAGAAAATAATCTAGAGACTGAATAGCACAGTAAACCCAGAGATGGATGAGAATTGTGGTCGATGGTACAGATGCAAGAGTGTCCTTTGTGAGCTAGAGGAGATGTACATCACTGTTGCAGGGTCGGGGAATGTGGAGAAGCATAGGAATAATACAACTGGAGTGACCTATGGACTGTGGTTAACAGTAATAATGTAATATTCTTGCATCTATGCCAAAGATGCAATGTGTTGATAATGGGGGAGTATGGAAAATATGTGCCAAATGTGTGCTATCTCATAATCTGTAACAAATGTTCCACCACAGTGTGGTGTGGGAATTCTGCCCATGTGCATGATTGTTTTATAAGTTTACAACTTCGGTTATAAAAATATATTTAAAAAATAAGAATAGGGTGGGTTGGGAGGAAAATACAGCAAATGTAAGATAAGGACTATAAATAGTAGTAAGATTTTGACAATTGTCTTTCATAATTTGTAACAACTGTCTCACGATAATGCAAGGTGTTGGTGGAGGGTTGATGTATGGGACCCCCTGTATGACGTTATGAATGTTTGCTTTGTAAGTTCACAACTTTTACTATACATTTATTGTTTATGTATGTTCATGTATAAATGATATAAAAATAATAATAATAGGGTGGGTTGGGAGAAAATACTTTGGTTAGTAGTTATATTTTGAGGATGCTCTTTAATCATTAGTTAAAAATGTTTAACAACAATGCAAGGTATTGGTGGTAGGGTGAGGTATGAGAGCCCTGTATGATGTTATGTATGTTTGTTTTGTAAGTTCACAACTATTGCTATACACTTGTTGTTTATGTATGCTCATGTATGAGTGATATACTTCAATAAATTTTTTAAAAAAAATACATAATCCTCTAAGAAATGAACATGTAATGAGCTCTAAATTTTAAGAATGAAAACACTCTTCCAGACCTGTGGAATAAGGCGTATAGTATGAAAATAAGCAACTTTCATTCAGATTGCTACAGCTTGGCTACTATTAAAATTAAAAAATGGAGTGAACTTTCATTGAAAAAAATGAGAATGCAAGGAAAAGTGCTTATGTGGTGTGGGAATTTCAGAAGTCAAGAAGAAAGAAAGGTTAGCAGAAAGGACAGTAGCTGGGCAGTTAAAGCAAGAGAGTATTGAGATGAGACAAAGAGAGGGTACAACTAAATGAACATATTATCAGAAAATTACGTTGTCAAATACTATAGCAACTCGAAATATGGTTGCCAAAAGATAAATCCAGTAATTTTTTTCTAATCAAATTTTATTTTAAAATTTGTTTTAAAATTGGTAGGCTTTGTTAGACTAGGAACTATAGGACTCAGGGTGGAATTAACTGGCTTCAAAAATTCAAATGGATTTCTGGATAAACTTTGCCCAAACACAAATAAAATTCACTAATTATTACCCAGTCTAGTATTGAGGAGACTTGCTCAGGATTCCAAAGAAATTAAACACTATGTTTTGGGGAAAGATGGGGAGTGCTTTTGCTAAAATGAAGTCTGCTCAGAGACATCTTCCGCTAGTTTTGGACCCCATGGTTAAGACTCAGCAAACACAAGTTATTCTGCTCAGAATTAGAATCATTCCCAAGTATGAGAGACTGATGGTTCAGTATTTGCCAAATATTTGTTATTTCCAAGCACGAATACAATAAGGTATAAAAGGAGTCTGGAGACTATCTGAGGTGATGGGAAATATAAAGAAAAATGACATCTCAAAATAATTAGTCCAAAGAAAAGCAAAGTAGCAAGAAAGCTCGGGAGAGAAAGAAAGGGACATGGAGAACAACAGAAAGGTAAGAGTATTAGCAACTACACAATTCCAAGCTCTGTGTCAAATACTCTATATACATTCTCTCTTTAAAGAGGGAGTGGGGCTTGATTTATAAGTAGTGAGTAGTGAGTAAATAAATTGTGACGAGAAGGGGAAAAGTCTTCACAGATTTCCTACACATATATTTTATCTATATTTTGATTATTCAGACATTTATTTTAACAATCAATGTTAATGAAATTAAATTCCTTTGCCATTTCTCCCATCCTAACAAGCAAACTGTTCAAATGAATGGAATTGACTCGCCAATTTCTTGGAAATGCCTGAACTATTTATTATAGCCAAGAGGAAGATAACTAATTTGAAATAATGTTCCTTATAATGATCACAAAATGATAAAAAAATAGGTCTTCCATTCACCCATCCATTTGGTATAGCAAATCATTTCCTTGGATACAGTACACCCCACCCCACCCCACCCAGGATACAGTATTAGTGCTTCAAGAATGGAAAATGGAATAGTTGAACTAGAGTTTCAGGATTTACAATTTTAGATATACTTCATACTTTCAACTACTTTAGTGTTTATATCCCCTCAACAACATTTTGATATGGACAATAAACACTAACAAAACTCAAGTTTTTAAACTCCAGGTACTGGGACTTTTTCTGCATTACTAAAAAAAAAAAAAAAAAAAAAAAAAAAAATTAAAAAGATGGCATGCCCATCCACGTATAAGAGATGTTTTCACATCTTTAATATATACTGAATGACAGCATTTTTTGATAACTTTTAAAGGCACACAAATCCAAGGATATCTATCTTTAAATGTACACAAATTTCAACTCTACTGAATTCTTAATTATATAATTAGTGGATTAATCAAGCCCTTCACTTGTCTTCATGCTAACAGATTTCCTATTTTAAAGGTTTGTTTAAAGTCATATGGAATTTTTAAACTGTTGATTTAAAGTTTAAAAACTCTTGTTATTATTATTAAGTATTTAGTTATTTTTGCATGTCAATTGCTTTACATCAAACTTTAAACCAGTTTATTAATAATCTAAACTATTCCTAGAATAAAATTTATTTGCATTAATTTTTTTCTGTTATACATATTTACAGTAACTCATTTCATATTAAGAGTTATCTTCTTACCTTGATATTGGCAGAACCAACCACTTTTTCTCCTGTGAAACATGAGTTTTCAGAAAGATTAGAAGGGAGAAATATATAATGAAGGACAAAAAGTTTAGACAGCTACTAAAAATGAAATTGAGAAAAAAATAAAAATTTCTTTCTCCACTAAAAACTATATATTCTTCATGTATTGCTCCCTTCCTCTCTTATTCCTCTGATGAAATATGTCAACACTGAATAATTACCACAGTATTTAGTAAGTGCTCACAGGAGAACAAAAATTTTGTCTTTAAGTAATGTGAGAGAGAATTCTTTACCTTGGAGCTTGATTCTCCAAATCACGATCACCATAATATTATTAAAACAGATTCAGAGCTCATGAAACAGTAATGAACTTTGTGCTATAAAAGAGTTTACTTTTTCAAAGGATATTAGTGAAATATAGGAAATATTCTAAATACTGAAAAGATTCAAATAAATCTTCTGAAAGAACTAGAACTCCATATATTTGAAATGTGTTTTCAAAAAGTTTTTTTTTTAAATCATAATGAAAAAAATCAAATAACTTATATGGGTGACTTCTAAAGACTGATAGGGTATCCTAAGATTTCTAACATACTACTAATAAAAAACAAAAATAAGAGCTAACATTTCTTTAGCAGTAATTACGACCCAGAATTGAGCTGTGATTTTTCATGGATTATTTTTGAATATCATTGGAAGGCACATGTTATTTTACTATCATTATCTTCATTTTGCAGATGAGGAAACACATAACTAGAGTGATCCAAGATGACACAGCTAGTAAATACAGGAGGCAGGACCCAAACCCAACTGTGTATGTTGGATCAGAGCCTTCAACAATATACAGTATTTTTTTAACGTATATTATCTTTCCCTTTTAATTATTTAGATGCTGGCCATAATGCCACAATTCATCAAGTATTATCATTTATTAACATTCTATATAATTATTCCGGTTGCTAAATATAAATTTGGAGTTTCAAAGGACTACTTTAGGTCAATTCTTACAGGATTTAGCACTACAGGCTTTTGCTATAATAATTTATAGACACATATGTTTGTATAAGTATTGTATAAGTATTCAAAACAGAAAAATTATTTTCTTAACTTTTCATTTAAATATAATCTTCCATTTTAATGAAAAGCAGAGCCACCAATAACCCATAGAACATATAACAACAAATCTTTGATATTTGCTATTAAATGGACTATCAAATGGTCTAGGTAGGTGTAACATGACGAAAAAATGAAATAAAGGTCCAATACAAAAACCTAAGACAATTTAAATGTACCTGCTTTGACCTACTGATATACTCCACTGCTCCCAACTATCTATCTCATTCATTCCAGAGAAAAATGGATTCACCTTTTCAAAAACAGTAGAGTTCTCTGGCTCCATGCCTGTCTGACTCTTGTTTTCATAAGATGAGTATAGAAAAATTACTGTCCAGCAGCAGCAGCAGTAGCAGCATCATCATCATCATCAATACTTTAAAAAACCTTTCCTTTGAGTTGAGACAGGATGAGGGGCAAATTCTCTTATCATTATTAAACTAATTGGCCTTTTCAAGAAGAGTAGCTTTTGAATATTTTGGAGTTCAACCTCTGCAAGGCTAGATTATCTGAAGGTGGATTAAATAACCAGAAAAAAAAAAAAAAAACTTTTAAAACAAAAGCTGTTGCTCTTTTGTCCCAGGTAAAGTATGCCACAAATGTAATATTTTACTTGAAATAATAAAAAGCTGAATATTATTTATTTGATCATTAGCTTATGTGAGAGGGCTAATTCCTTGTCTGATTCATTGATCTTTTTCCTCTTTTTTTCTTACTAACACACAGCAAAACAAAAAATTTATAGCAAAGCAAAAAACATTATTTTATTGTTAACATTTGGTTGAGATTTTTTAACGCTACTTTTTATTTTTTCTTTTTCTTTTTTTGGCTTCCTCATCTGTTTGCTCACTGTTTTTGCTCATTGTCTGCTCGTTGTTTGTTATTTTGTACTGCTCATTGTCTGCTAGTTGTTTTTGCTCGTTATCTGATTTTGTCTGTTTTTTCTTTAGAAGGCACCTGGAACTGAACCTGGGACCTCCCACATGGGAGGTGGGTGCCCAACCACACGAGCCACATCTGCTCCCTGCTCATTTGTTTCTGCTCATTGTCCACCCATTGTTTTGCTCATAGTCTACTCATTGTTTTTGCTCATTGTTTTTTTTTTGCCCATTGTCTGTTTGTTGTTTGTTTGTTTTCTTTAGAAGGCACCAGGAACCCAACTCGCAACCTTCCATGTGGGAGGTGGGCAACCAACCCCTTGAGCCATATCGGCTGCCTAAAGTTACTTTTATTTTTATTGCTGGATATGTCAATTTCTTATGTTTGTGTGGTTTTTGTTTGTTTTTGTTTCTATTTTGCCAATGATTGCTTGATAAACAGAATGTATGAGGAAAGTAAAATGAACTAATATAGTGCTCTCTAGAGTCTATAAGCTGTAAAGTTATAGATAACACTTAGTTTTTGCCAAATAATAACTACTATATGGAATAATTACTGTGTACAGAAACTCAAATATATTTTCTGGAGTAAAATCTGGAAATATGCACTAAAGGCCATTAAATGTTGATACACATGTTCATATACATTGACAGAGTAATTCCACATTTAGAAATTTATTCTAGGAAAAGCATCAGACGCCCCAGAGATGCCTATAAATATAGAGAGACAAGAATGTAATATCTCACCATGAAAGCAACCTAAAAGTGCAACCAAAAAAAAATAGAAGAAAAGAAAGAAAAAAGTGTTTTAAAAAGCACAGTACCTTCACACTATAAAATATTATGCTATTAAAAATAATCTTGTTTCAGGAATCTACTTAAAGATAGATTTCAGTTAACAGATTTAAGTAAAACTTAATGGGCTAATTGAAAACAACATTTGAAAAATCTGTATTTTATATGGTAAAACTCCATATACATAATCACAATCCTTAACATCACCATATCTATAAAATAAGTGTATATGTAAGTATATATGTGTCAAATTATTTTAACATATTCTTCTAACAATTTTTTTTAGGAGGTACCAGGGATTGAACCCATGACCTCATACATGGGAAGCAGGCACTCAACCACTTGAGCTACATCCGCTCCCCATTTTAACAATTTTAAACTAAAATGTACTGACTATATTAAAAATGTTTTCCAAGAATTTACCAAAGTACTTGTAGACTAGAAGTACTAGAAATAAAGATCAAAATTGTATTACTAAAGTAAAAGAATAACATTATTTGAATGGTTTATTAGCAACTGAATTTTCTAATGAGTTTAAAGATAACACTTTGCCTCATTTTTCTGTTCTAAAACAGAAATCTCTGTGGTGTCTACCAAAGCAAAGACCCACCTAACCCTGGCCCTACCATAATCCAATACCTTAATCCAATAAATTTCCCCCTTTCTTATAAAAGTATGTAAAATGAGTATATATATTTGTGGCACTGATTATAAACATCAACGTTCATTGTATTTGGCTACCTTTAAGCATCTCTCTATTGTTGGATCTCTGTTGGTGTCCTAAATAAAGTTAACCACCCCTTTTATTATGTCAGTTTTTGAACCTGTAGTTTATTACACTCAATCCATTTAATTAAAAGATTTCTTTAATTTAGGCAAAGAGAGTTCTAAGTCAATTTTTACAAAGCATTTCTAGTATGTGCATCTACAAACCCTCTAAAAACTATTTTTTTTTTTAAATAAAATAGCTCTAACTTTTATATTCCAATACCAACGAAAATTTTGGTAGCCATTGTTGTTTTGAAAATACTGTGGCTCTCTAGACTTCAGGAAATCTAAAAAGGGTGGAATGTTAAAAGAAATGAAGCCAAATGTAATGCTTGTCAATCTTTACTTTTCTGACTGGTAATGGCCCTTCTTCACACAATTCACTGTAAATATGCCAAACAAGCATATTTTTTTAAATATCCCAAACCAGCATATTTTTTATATAAAAATCCCACATCTGCCATAAGTGATCAAGAGATACCTGATACTGACAATGTTACGTTTATTAATGAGCAAAACAAATTCTAATTGAGAGATAATTTGTTATGGGAAAGAGAAACAATATGGGACGCAGGGCAGGTTTTATATGACAGCATCTATCCCACCCTGCTCCAGGGCCCTTCCTTTTCCCCACATACCCTGGCAAGGCCGTCAGACTCTTCTTCACTGTTCATCCAGATAATGAAGGACAGGCTTTTCCAGTAAAGAATAACTTCAGTGTGTGAGTGACAGCAGACAAATGTTCTACCACTCACAATCCTGCTGTGCATCTAGTTTAAAATTTTATTTAAAACAAATTTCCTGCTATTAAGTTTATATTTTGAGGTTGGTTGGCATACGGAAGAGATCGCCTCAGCAACAGTTTAGAGCCATATTACTTACTTGTCATCTACTGGACTGAGGATTCCAAAACTTCATCGAAACCTAATTGAATAAATACTGATTTTACTTTAAAAAAAGCTTTGCTTTCCAAACATTCATTAATCAATGTATCACAGGAACAATGTAGAGTGGCCTAAAATTTTCCACAGGACCTATTTACCTATTTAATGGTGCCATGTTTAACACATTATACTTTTCATTAGGAAAGTTGAGAATATTCAGACCATTCTGTTTGCCAAGAGAAGAACTGGGATACTTGCTGAAATTATAATTTCTGCTGATTACTGCTCAGAAGTGAAGAGAGAAGGAATAAAATAAAATGGTCAAAGAATTATACTTAGAATAAGAATTATATTAGTCAGCCAAAGGGTGCTGATGGAAAATACCAGAAATCTGTTGGCTTTTAAAAAGGGTATTTGGGGTAGAAGCTTACAGTTACCAGGCCATGAAGCATAAGTTATTTCCCTCACCAAAGTCTTTTCCCACGTGTTGGAGCAAGACGGCTGCCGATGTCTGCAAGGGTCCAGACTTCCTCTTCTCTCCTCTAGGGCTCCGTGGTCCCAGCTTCTTCCAATAGCAGCAGGCTTGGATAAGTCTCATCTCTCTCCCGGGGCTCATTTCTCTCAGGGCTCAGCTGTTCTGCTCTCTCCATAAGGCCAGCTGTAGACTATCAGGAGAACGGCTGGTCTCTCTTCCCCGGGCCTCTGCCTTGTCTAATAAAGCCTTCTCTCCTTCCTCGTGTATTTGCTTCTCTGTGTGTTCACTTTCCAGGGCTCCAATATTAAAATTCCAACCTCCCTTCTTTGTGGTGCAGTTTCTTTGTGAGTCCTGCCCACCAAGGGGGTGGGGACTCAACGTCCTACTGAGGTGGCCCAATCAAAGGCTTAATCATTATTTAATAAAGTAAAAGTGAAATCTCTGAATCCAATATAATCTAATATGCCCAGAGGAACAAACCAGTTTATAAACATAATCCAATATCTATTTTTGGAATTCATAAACAATATCAAACTGCTACAATACTTAAAAATAGAATTATACTAAGAATTAAAATTATGAGTTCCCTACTTCATAATAGCCATACTATTGCCCAACCTCCAACCTCTCATTCTCCCATTCATCCATCCATCCCACGCACACAGAGTCATTTTTTTTTTTCAATAAATAAGCCTGATTTGATCACACTCCTGGAAGTGGTCAAGTCCTGCAGGGAAGGCTGAGTTCACCCTCAGTCACAGGCATTCAATGTGTTTATTTTAAGTCATCCAGGGTGGTCTCGTTGCATTTCCCATGGCTTGGTGTGGGCATGGCATAGTCATGTGACAGAATTCTAACCAGTAGTTCATGAAATTAAATATGCTAGAATGCCTCTGCTAAGACTTTTCTCACCTTTAAGAAGGGCATAATACAAGGACAATTCTCCACCACTAGCCTTAGTCACTTATGTGATATCTGGGACTAGAACAACCATTCAGGGACTGTGAGGAAAGTCTTGCACACAAAGATGGCCAAGGAGAATATGACAGTACCCTGGGCTCTAAGGAACATTTTTGTGTCAATCCTGAAACTACCCTAATAGCCAGACTTCATCTTTTGTTAAATGTATTAATTATTATTACTATCATAGCTAGGTGTTCCATGATTTGCAACTGAAAGAATGCTAATTGATATACATATTTGCTACAGGTATTTAAAAATTTTAACTGACTTTTCTACCTATAAAATGCACATGGGACTGCTCTACTTTCCCAGCCATGTTGAGAATACAAAAACAATGGATTTACAATGGTCTGAATCCAACATAGTACCACTTATATGCATGTATTACATGTATACACCATCACATAATCATTTTCACTCTGTGCTATCTCCATAATTCACACATGTTGAAATAGCTTGTTTTTTTTTAAAATAGAGTGCTATCCAATAATTGCTTGCTTATTTGCCTTTCTTCCCTTTCTGAACTCAGTGGAGATAGGGACATCTTAATTATTTGTTTTAGAGACATAAACAAAGACCCCAACTCATTGCCAGGCCTCAACTATTGTTTGTTGACTTGAACTAGATTTGATCAATACTGAAAATGAGTGTACTAAACAGCACCTTTATTGGGTGTTTTGCAAGGACTATTAATAAGATTCTAGAAATTTTGCTCTCTAGAAGTTAACAATCCAAAATGTATATCAAATTGCATGAATAAACATGGCAAATTCTAACTTGTACAATCTTCCCTCCCCTAAACTGCTTCTTTTCTTATAGTACCTCTAATTTCATGGCATTAATATTATTCACCTCAATACATTCTCAAGTCTTTTTGACTATACTTCCAAATTATTTTTATTGGATTTTCCCCTTATTTTCACCATCATTGGCCTACATCTTTTAGACCATTAAAGTAGCTTAACTAATCTCTTTACTCTTTCCCTTCCTAACCATTCCACATAGTTCTGAAAGAATTCCTCTAAAGCTAAAACTCTGATCATGGCATTTCCTATTTAAAAACCTTTCAACAGTTTCCCAAAGTCTACAGGAAAAAAAATTCAAACTCTTTGGTGTGGCAAAATACATTTTCTATAATCTTCTCCAAAGATTTATGATTTATTTTTGATCCTCACATACCCTATAGGGTTTCTAATTTAGCCTACTTATTCATTTTTCCCTGGAACATGTCCTCTACAGAACTTTCTGTGCCTTTGTGCTTGACATTACCACTTCATTTGTAATATATAAAATTTACTTTCTTTCTAGAGCTCTTTTCAAGAGGACTTTTCAAATACTCCAGTGGTACTGTTCCTTGTACTATTCATATTAACATAATAGTTATTTTTGTATGTCTTATCTTTCCAACACTATATAAGGATCATGTAATTCTGAGATTATATTCTTCAAGTGCCTTTCATACATCATTCTACCTTGTAAGGTAACAGGAATAAGTTCAATCTGAACACAAATTGGAATGCACTGAGGAACTTCTCCCTTCATTCTTTACAAGCCTTTACTAAAAAGGAAATATTTGGAATACATTGTAGAAGGATTAGGATCAGCAAGTCAGGGAAACTTTTTAATTAGTTTTTTAAATAGGTATATATTTAATTACATATTTCTAAAAGTGACAAGATTTTGTCTCTCTCCTACCTGCAATGCGGCAACAAAGCTGCCAAGTGTAAGGATGTATTAAACACTTCTTTCTGGTACTGAAAGAGAGAGTCAAGTTATGTCACAAGTGGGCCTCTCTCTAAGCTAAACTCAGCATATAAACTTACCACCTTCCCTCCAGCATGGGACATGACTCCCAGGGATGAGCCTCTCTGGTACCAAAGGATTATTACCAAGCACCAACTAGTTATGTATTTGGAAAAAGACCTTGACCAAAAGGAGGAAATATTAAATACAAATAAGTTTTTATGGCTAAGAGATTTCAAATTGAGTCAGGAAGTCAATCCAGAGGTTACACTTACGCACGTCTCGGGAGGATCTCACTAACTGTCACACTAAACATGCTAAAGCAGGGGTTCTCCTAAAGTCTTAAGAGACAACTAGACATTATAGGCAAGGCAGATAATCCCAGGAATTTGGAACCCTGTCAGTGGGTCTTACCTTGGAATACATGATAACCAATGTATCGGAGATAGACTCATTTATAATTTTCCTACACATGGCTCTATTGCCCCTTTTATTTGAACCTACAAGTAGCATTATACCCATTAAATATGTGTCCCAGACACTTAAATCTTCCAGCTTTTCATATGCCGGTTGAACCCAGAATCTCAGCAAAGTTGCAGTCAACACCTATTCTCCAGTTTATCTGACTCACCCAGAGAGTATCTACAACTGCAAGCAAACAGTTCCATCCACCTGCACCATGGGATCTAAATACCCTCTCAATCAGAGAGGCATCACCATGCCAAAATCCTCAAGATTCAGGAATAAACAAACATCAGAGGGGAATGCAACTATGGACTAAAGTAGACACTATTATTCTAGTAATGGAAGAACTTGTAACATTGATATAAAAGCAGTGATCAAGAGATTCTGAGGGTAGGGAGAGGTAAGAATAGATGTAACATGGGCACTCTTAGGACATTGGAATTGTTCTGCATGACATTGCAATGATGGATACAGGCCATTATATATTTTGTCAAAACCTATAAAATTGTGCAGTGCAAAGTGTAAACAATAATGTAAATTATTAACCATGGTTAGTAGCAATGCTTCAATATGTGTTCATCAATTGTAACAAATGTACCACACTAATGAAAGATGTTGTTAATGGGGAAAAGTGTGGGAGGGGGAGGGGGGAGGTAAATAGGAAACCCCCTATATTTTCAATGTAAAGTTTATGTAATCTAAAGCTTCATTAAAAATACAAAATGCAAACAAAAATACACTAAAAAAATTAAGTTATGTCACAAGCAGTCATTTCAAAAACAAACAAAAGAAGATTTGACATGCATAGATAATAATAATAGGAATATACAAGTTTTAGAATAATGAATCTTCTTCCATTGGAAGACTTGGAACATGTTTAGGTATCTATCACTAATATGGTTTAAATATGGTTTCTATTCTTCAAAAGTACCATTATTTGTTCATACTAACACTGCAAAGCTGAAACATATTTCAAAGTATTATAAGCACTGTACATCAAGAAATATATAAAAAGTTTGTACAGGAATTAAGACCAAAAAAAAATCCATTCTCTTTTTCCCAATTATGACAGTATTACTACCACTACCTATCTGAGTGTGAGATGGAGTTGATGGTTTATAACACCTACACCACAAGTCCCTTGGACAAGGGCACTGCTGGCTGTCAAGAAGACTGATGATTTTCACAGAGCAGCTCACTATGTAAATTTCAGAATTCACTTTAACAGTCACTTGTACTGTCATAGTATGAATTATGGACTGAAGCACATTCTGCTTTGCCATTTCCAAAGGAAAGCTCCTCGTGAATATTAAACTAGATACGGAAAGGCATTTTTAAGTCAAATGATTTATATCTGGATTTAGAAAGAGCTTTAAAAAACAATTGTTGCCATCAATGAAAAAACTCCTTATATTCAAATGACCTCTTCTTTTGGTTATAATAATATATACATGTAGTGCACATATATATTTGTAGATGTGACTTATTTTTTTTCTTTTAACAATATCTACTTGATTTTACAGAATTAAAAATGTTGGAACCTTTGTTTAAACACATGTGTTAAATAATATAGGAAGTTCCAAAATGAATTGAAGACCTGAAAAATATACCTGAAATAACATGAGAGTAATTATAAAACAGCATAACCACAAGTGATATAGAGGGAAAAACCGTGATTTCAAAGATTTCATTAATATTTCTGGTTCTTTGTTATTTCAGGTCCATTAATGAAGGAGGGGCTGACCCAGGCAAGAGGAAAAGCCAGGCCACCTCATATCGTGGTTTGATACAAGCAAAGGCACTGAAGCTGACAGCATGTGAGGTCAGGGTTGAACAGATTTCTGTGAATAACTAAAGTGATTAAATTTCAGGAAACATTTTGAGAGAAAAAAAAGTCACATTAATTAAGAAAATGAATGCTGAGCTAAGTAGCTTTAATTTCACATAAATAAGCATTAGTGACATAACAGGTTTTAAAACATGAATACTATATGTTAAAATTATGTTTTAGGAAGATTATAATGAAATGATGCATAGGTTGAATGAGGCTTGAGTTGGCATTGGAAGATTATTGGATATGGGATACATAGAACAGACTTGGAACAAAGAGTTATGCAAGAAAATGCTGTAATAATCTAAATAAGAAAGGACGAAACCTAACCAAGAAAGAATAGTTGGAGCTTCTAACTAGATTCAGGCAGCAAGATGAAAATATAATACAAAACTGCTGTAAACTTTTTACTGAAATTTGGGAGGTTTATAGTGATATTGGCGATGATGGAAAAATTGAAAACATATTCTAGTTTGAGGTTATTTCTATGATACCAAATACTTAGCACTCAGATGTCTATTAGAATAATTATGTGCATAATGTATACATATGTAAATACAGATGTATTGTGCTATATAAGTAACTAATCAGGATCCTTCAAAGTCTTAATATAACATTAAATTTTATCATATTTACTTTAGGCATTTATGGGAAGAGAAAATGAATCAATCCAATATCTGTGAAGAAGTAATAATAATCACAACTAAGGAGTCTACCTAATTTAGATTCCTTATAGATTCTCCATAATAGATGGTCAGCTTGCCTTCTACTGACTACATTTATACCTCAAATTCTAAAAAAAAAAAAAAATTTCAAACTTTCTAAACTTTCTGCTCAAGGGAAGATTACTTGATTGAAAATCCACCAGTAACTTTGATTTTTCCCTTTTACTGTCTTAGGATATATCTGGAATGCATGTGTGTGTGTGTATGTGCATGTTGTCCATCCTGTAGCTCTAGTTTAAGTGAATAATTCCTTCTAATTATATCAGCACCTGACAGTGAGAGATGTTACGAGAAAAACTCCTATGAAACTTGCTATTCTTTTATGATAGGTCAGTGGATGACAAAATTTTACACTAACCAAAGATCCACACAAGCAATTTCCTTTGAACTTGAACACCAGGGAAAGCTGCATTTTCCCTGAAATACAAGTTTATTTTTCATCTTAAACAATTGATCATGTCGTCTTTGCTCTGGCTAACTTTGTGGCTTATCTCCGGTAATGGCATCGGGATTCAGGAAATCCATACTGTGTACCAACTCTACACCTGAATTGATTTTTCCCCTTATTATTTCTTTGTTCTGCCCTATTTTCTATTTATTTTATTCTACTATAAACATTTCTGTGAGCTACTGCAAATCTCCTTTGGACAAGGTGAAAGAAACCACTATTAGGTAGATCAAAGCATTAAATCGTAGGTCAAGTAATTTCATATTACCACATTTAAACCTCACAGCAGTTTTGCAAAAAAGTTCTTAACACCAGTATGGTGGGAAACAAAAATGAGGTCCACAGAGGTATAAATATTTTAGGGAGTAGAAGTATAAATACTTTAGGGAGTAAAGGTATTAATAGGAAACCCCCAAGTCCTACTGAGAAATACTGAAATAAAAAAATACCTAGTCATATCAAAAGAAAGGGAAATACTATGGAATAACCAAAGTAACCAAGAGATGGATGATCCTGGCCAAAGCTTCCAAAGCAGACATTTTAAAAGAGTCTTAGTACCTTATTAGTATGGTCTTATATTGTGGTGGTTTGGAGCTGTATGTACCCCAAAAATACATGTTCTTGTATCTAATCCTGTGGGTATTAACCCACTTTAGGAAGGACATTTTGATGAAGTTACCTCAGTTCAGGTATGGTCCAACTGAATCAGAATGGGTCTTAATCCTCTTACTGGAGTTTTTTATATGCAGAACAAAATTCAGACAGAAAAAGAGAAAGCCATAGAGGTAGCAGCAAGAAGCTGAAATCAAGGGAACCCGAAAGAGAAGAAAGAGATCAGGAGAGGCCTCCAAATGTACTGCCATGTGACAGAGAAGCCAACGGCTAAGGAACTCCGGCTGACAGCTCCATAACGCCCGTCTTCAGGAAGAAAGCATTGCCTTGATGATGCCTTGATGTGGACTTTCTCTTAGCCTCAAAACTGTGAGCAAATAAATTCCCATTGTTTAAGCCAAATCACTGCATGATATTTTCTTGAGCAGCCAAGGAAACTAAAAGATATATGATCATTTTTTGCTTCACATATACGCAGGTTTTAATTACTTTTCATCTGTTTTGATCGTATTAACTATTTTGCTCACCCACTATCTTTATTTTACTCCCAGGATACTAATTACCATTAGCCTATTTCTGAAAAATGAAATGAAATTAATTAAATAAAAAAACAAACACAAAAATAAAATCTCTGCCTTAGTTGTTTTGCCAATTTCCTTTTCCAATCTACTCTCTCCAAACAGTCAAAAGAACAGTCCAGGTCTAGAAGGAAAAATTTTCCTCCCAGAAAATATTACTAAAATCCTATAACTTTCCTTTTAAGCTGATCATTGAAATACTGTCCCAGAAGAATGACAATACTATGGAAATTTTCTACCTTCAAAATCATTTACATTTGTTTGCATTTTGTTCTTTTTGTTATTTAAATAGCATTAAATCACATTTGTGTATGTTATAAATATACTTGTTAGATATAATATTTCGATTCTGACTCTACCTCTTATAGTTACATGACTTGGAGCAAGTTACGTAATTCTGAGCCTCAGGTGATTCATGTGTCAAACTGGAAAAATAACAGAATCTCCCAGAGTTGGTGTGAAGATTAAATGAAATACTATAAGCAACATGGTTGGAACAATGCTTAGCATATTATTAAGTCCTTGATAATATTCACTATCTTTATGATAAATACTACACTCAATATCATCATCCATTTTTACTGTCTTCTCTATTTTCAGTGAACCAGAGGTAAAATAGCAAATGAAATCTTTTGTGGAGAGATAAACAAGATAACAAAATACTGAACGCTCCCATCTATAATTTGCCAATGCAATTACCACCTGGTGTGCAGTGACTGAAGTCATCACTGTCACTCCTTCCTGATATTTGTGCATTTTACTGATCACTCTATCTGGTTCCTGGGGGATCAAGTGGTATTTCAATTTTTGACAGACCCGAGACAGCAGGCTGTCCATTATTAAACCACACATCTGGCCCCTGTTGTTAATAACTGGTGGTTTGCAATATGCGGGCAATCTATACTTTTTCCCACAGGGAGTTAAATGAGGTTGAAACATGTTAATCTGCTTTTATCCCTATTCACACAGTGATTTGCAAGATGGACTAAGTGTGCCCTTGTAATAACAATTAATCATTATGATTCTGTGCAAAGTCCAGTGCAGGAAAGCCAAGAAAAAGCAGCCTCTATTTCTTAGATACACTGTTCACTTTTCTTTCTTCTTTTGTCTTTGTATGAAATGTCCCTTTCTTACATATATCGACATACGGTGAAAATTGGAAGTACTATGACTCTGAGTTCAAGAAATGCATACACGGGGGAGAATGATTCTCAGTTTTTAAAGCCATGGTGTAATTGCAGCACTGCTGACAGTACTGAAGCACAGCTCGGAAGGGAGGCCCAGCTAAGACTCAAAACGGGGAAGGGTCAGAGTTGGAGTTCCTCTGCCAGACACAGGCCCCCTACAGACCAGTCAAGCTTGACAGTTTGGGCTTCTGTTTCTGTCTCCCTTCACTGCTTCTATTTGTCAAAAAAGAGGTAGATAAATACGATAAAGTCGAGACTAAGTTGTGAAGAGAAATCTCACTGCATTTCCATCTCTGTTTTTTCCTCATCTTCTTCTCCCCAACACCTGGGAGCATGTTCCCCCAATTTCCTTTATCAATTAGGACTTTCCAGCCCTCTAAACTCTTCACCTCCCAACCCCAAACCCATCTCCACTTCCCAGACAAAAAGAGGCAAATAAATCTAATACCACTTACGAACTGACATTTATCTAAATGATTTCTTTTTCCAGGTATATATATACAGGAGTTCCTCTTTCCCTTGAAATCATACTACCTCTAAGACTTTCCCTAAGAGTCAGCTTCTTCTAGTTTGATTTAATTATTGAAGAGTCACTGTCAGAAATTTCTAATCTACTCCTCTGCTTCTAGATGACCAAGCATGGAGGTTACAATGCAATTCCACAGTGTTCTCTTGCCTTCATGGAGCCAATAACTATTTTTGGAATTCATAAACAATGCCAAACTGCTACAGGTGGAGTTGTACAAAGTGGAATGCGAGTGGAGGTAAGGGACTTTTAGTTCTTTCTCGTATTGAGAACACAGAACACAGAGGAACAGAGATGGCTCCTTAGACACGGCACAAGCCCGGGGGAGAGAGAGCTGTTAGCCTGATAGTCTACAGCTGGCCTTGTGGAGAGACCACAGCAGCTGAGCCCAGAGAGAAATAGAGCCCCGGGAAGAGAGGAACCCAGGAAGCCTGTACTCTAGGCAGACATCTTGCCCCAACACATGCCAACAGACTTTGGTGAGGCAAGTAACTTATGCTTTATGGCCTGGTAACCATAAGCTTCTACCCCAAATAAATACCCTTTACAAAAGCCAAAAGATTTCTGGTATTTTGCATCAGCACCCCTTTGACTGACTAATACACCACCCAAACAATTTTGAGTTTGTACTGAGGATGAAATTCTGTCAGTGCTCCAGACCCACCCTTCTCTTCTCTTCTCACTGTATCTGTAGGTGATCTTCTCCACAGCTTCAGTAACAAGCTATATATGAGCCCTAGTTTATAATCCCCATTTAGACCTGTCCACAGAACTCCAGGACCCACCTCCAACAATGGCCTCTGAATTTTCTCAATCCCTTATAAATGCCTTGCTCTCCCTTCTCTCAGCCTTTAATGCAAGCTGCTCCCTCAGCCTGAAGCATTTTTTTCCTCTTCACCTATTATCATCTCATCCTGATATCTCAATTCCAGGATAGATTTCTCTAAGAGCTTTCCCCAAATCACACTCTTTTCCACCATACTCATATGGTTGAAAATCATGTCCTCTTGTGGCATCTTGCAATTATCCCTAATAGCCTATGGCAATTGTAATTAAGTTTATTTGTGTGATTTTTTCATTAGTGTCTATTTCCACTACTATAAACTCCATTTCGGTAGTAATTTTGTTTATTTTGCTCACAATTTTATCCCTAGTACCTAGTATAATTCTTGATACTTTGTGGGTGTTCAATATTCGTGAAGGAATGATGCAAATGCTATAAGTGTATATTTACAGGCTATTTTAAAATGTGGTATGTGGTCCAGATTAATGGAGATGTGGAGGTTTCCCACCTTGCTCTAATTCCTCTTTGTGAGAAAGTTTGGAAAGACTCAGACCACGGTGGGAAAAGTGTCAGAGCCCAGTTCGCCACAGCTCTCTAAGAAATTTCTTCAAAATCTTCAATTGCTATTTAACAAAAATGGTATTAGCCTTACAAACATGGTGATCATTTTAACCAGCTTCTTACAGTGATGCTCCATCCATTTTACATCATCTGTAGCTATTCTTTGACCCTGTATGTTAGCCTATTCCATCCTTTTTAAAAATCTGCCATATTGGATTATAGGAAGAATTTAAAAGATACAGTGTGCCAAACTATTTTTATTCCTAGGTTTATGATATACAAATCCTATTTCTTTGATATTTAATCTTCACATACTACTTCCAAAAAGAAGTTGAAAAGATAAGCATAATATGGATACAGTTTATCCTAGTCAGACTATCCTTCTTCGCTAGCTCACAATGTTTTTATAGATGTCGGTTACTTAAATTGCATCTTATTAAAATTTTAATAGCATTACAACTTTCCTACACTGTGAGTTAATGATAAGATAGGGCTTGATGTACAGAAATTTGTTTTTCAGATATTTATGTTTAACAGTGGGTCCATACCACTTGTGAGATATACTTATGAGGTATGCTTGATTGTTGTCTGATAGTTAAAATCCATGAACTGCTTTTCTAATGACCCTTAAAAAAAAAAATCATATGCAGTCAAGGGTTGTCAAAGAGTCAAAGTAACTGTCACTCTAGATCATCATCTATAGTTTGGCTTAGATTTACAGAGAAAATTTTAATTAGCAATTTAAAACTCAGGAATAGCATTAGTTTAAAAACATCTTAATGGATAGTAATTAATATTGCTCAGAAAAGGCAAAGGTAACTTAGTTTCAAACTATGAATATACAAACAAATCAAATCTCAATGTAAAAAATTATTTTTGCTTCATGCTCTATGGACAACTTTTACAAGCATGGTTCATAAGACAACACTGGCAATGCATAAAAATGTTAATAAAAACATATGAATCATCAATGACAAAATGATTAATGATATAGAAAACATTTTAATAAACAAGAACAAAACTTGTGAAAGTCAATGAAAATATTGCATTCATTATTAGCATCAGCAAGAAGAGAAATAGCAGTCTAGCTACAGGTACTTATTTTAACCAAATATGTAGCTAGTTTAATTTTAATTTTTATACCAGTAATGGAGAGCAAAATTATGAATCTTAAGTCTTGATTTCTATTCATTAATTCTCAGACTACCTTGAAATCTATTTTTTGCAGAATTTAAATTACATTACTAACAAAAAAGGAAAAAAGCATGTTAATAATTTTGATAAAACAATTAAGTTAGCTGAAAGCCCTTTACTCAGTCACCTATTTGGAAGTATGTTTTTGCATCCCTCCTTCAAGATTAACTTGAAGCTACAATGGAGAAACTGTTTAGAAGGTTTATTTTTTAAATGTCACATAATTTATGTGGAAAATGAGATTACTACATTCAAACCTCTCTGATCCAGGACTGATTATATATGGGGAGGTGGTTTAAAAAGTTAAAAGTGCAATATTTACAGAAGAAGTATTACTAATACATAACCATATACAGAAAGTGGATATATGATAGTGGTTTAGTAGAATCAAACTTTAAAAATAAATTCTTAGTAATCTAAAAAGCCACATTTCAATTTTATTTATAAAAGCAGGCCAAAAAGAAGGGGTCATATATGTTTTTACATAAAATGTTAATATCAAAATTTTTGGCTACTATTGAAAAACCATATTTATTAACGTATTTTTCTATGCATTTTATGTATTATACTGTTTATATCCAAAGTCATTTTTTGCATCAGGTTATCTTGCTCAGTTTCTAATTTTCTATTGCTTTGTCTGTCGAGATTTCTCTTAATAAAATTAACACTGCTAAAAAAAACAGAGCATTGTCTGGATTATGTTTCTAACCATAAAAGCTTAAATCATTTTTATAGGCATTGCACATGCCTGCTTGATTCCTGTATAAAATTAAGCAGTAAAAATATCATATTATTTTTAATAACACCTAAAATATTTTAAAAGTGTATTCATTGAGCTAAACTTTAAAAAAAAAAAAAAGAACTTAGAATAAGTACTTTAAAATAAATTACTGCTTTTCAAAATAACATATAATTTATCATGGGAAATAAAATTAGTAACATAAAAAATGTGTCTTTTGCCAATCCAAAACATTCCTTCAATTTAATGAGAATATATAATGTAATATATTGCGCAGTGTATAACAACTAAAATTACACACTCTAAAGCTATAGAAACATTTTCCTAATTTTATAAATACTTCTTAAAATGTTAATTAATTGACTTCTACTCTTTGTACAAATCTTTTTACAGTTTGAATCACTACAATGCGTTAGATGACTTGCTTTCATTATTTTAAATACTACCTATAAAATATGAGAGATATACTTAAAAGTACTTAAGTTGAAGCAATTGACCTGATTTTTGAAAATTGGAATGGTCTTAATTAAATAAATGGCCTACCCTTCTACAACTATTACTGAGAACTGTCCTTTAACAGTAATTGGAGTTGTGACAATTTACCCACATTAAGTTCATCCTGTTCCAAATTTTAAATCACTAAGTCATGATGAAGGATGAGAAGTGCTTGTTCTGTCTGAAAGTATTTAAAACATGACACTAAACAGTCTTCACCTATATGAAACTACCATAAATCTTTATTATTTCATAAACCATAGCTAAATTAAAACAAAACGGATTTCAACATTACAACTACTCTACATATCATAGAATGTCTCCCTTATAAAGTGATTTAACTTCAGTGAATTGCCATACTAGTTTCAATTAGAGAATAACTATGAAGGTACTAAATATACTTAATATTAGCTTCAAAATATACTGAATACCTTGAGGCACCTCTAATATAGTGAATTCAGCTACCTTATTTTTAAGCAAATTTTGAATATCATATCAATAAATGGTGCAGGATCTTCTTGACAGAATCTTAAAGCGGACATTCAAGAAGGACATCATCATAACACAAGCAACACTGTCAATATTCTGGGAAGAAATTCACCTCTATATCTGTCAATACCTCCAGACCAGACACTGTTTCATATTCCTCTTCATATTCTACCCAAAACCTAACTTAATGAGGCCCTGAAATGAAACATGCATTGAAATATTTGTTGAATGGATAAATGGCCATTAAAGAAATATTATATGAACCATTTGAAGGAGATTTTTATATTTTAGGATGCCAAAGCACCAAACATGCTTTATTTTTTTTTTTTAAGATTTATTTATTTATTTATTTATCCCCCCCCCCCTTGCTGCTTGTGTTTGCTGTGTCCATTTGCTGTGTGTTTTTTCTGTGTCTGCTTATCTCCCCCTTGCTGCGAGGTCTTGCTGCATCAGCCCACCGAGCCGCGCCGCGCGCGGGCTGGCCTGCCACTCACAAGGAGGCCCCAGGAAGCGAACCCGGGG
This sequence comes from Cabassous unicinctus, assembly GCA_029593785.1. NCBI lineage: Eukaryota > Metazoa > Chordata > Mammalia > Cingulata > Chlamyphoridae > Cabassous > Cabassous unicinctus. The sequence goes on from JAQZBX010021526.1 coordinate 24,281, forward strand.
CCTCCCATATGGTAAACGGGAGTCCTATCAATTGAGCCACACCCGCTTCCCCCAAACATGCTTTATATATACAACAGACAGCCCTAAAGCATAAGCAGTGATCTCATTCAGCAACTCTCACTTATTTCACGGTACCACAGAACTAAGATCATCCGCAAGCTAAATTCTCTGCACTGCTATGTCCAACTCTGTTTTTTAAGTCCCACTCAAAAAAGAATATCAGAATGCAAATGAAGGAGGAGTAATTATGTAAGGATGGCATTGATACGGAGACTACATATATACATATATGTGTGTGCACATTTATGTATATTAGCACAAACACACATATACTACATATGTATTATATACACTACATATATAACATATACATTACACATGTTTGTGCATCACATTTTTCCTACTGAAAAGTGGCACAATGTATATCTAGATGATCATTGCAAGGTTAGTTCTAAGAAAATCTATAGCATGGATTACACACTTCCTATATCCTCATAGGCTCACCAATATTCTCTCTTAAGTAACACCACCCCTTTATTCATCTATCTTATGCTTCACACATTCTCACAGTCAACAAATCCCTCCTAAGATTTAACTTAAAATTCTTAAGGTAAGGAGCATGGCAGAAAGTGTCTACCTTCCCAAAGTTGGGAGAAAATTCCCCCATCTTCTCTAGGATGTGATTCTCTAGATCCAGAAAATATTCATCTTGGTTCAGGTTCCCATAGAAGAAGATCTTGAGATAAGGACTGAAGTGTAAGTAGCTTTTTTGAGAATGGATCCCAGAAAACAGCAGTAGGGGAATGGGGTTAATAAAGCTTTCTTTATCAAGCCATTTTCCACTGTAGTAACTGGAGTTCAATGCCAGTTTACACAGGGTAAAACATGCTGCAAAGTTATCCCAATGAAGGGGTGGGAAAGCTAAAGTATTTTTCCAACAATCCCCTATCAATTATTGGTTGAGAGCTGCCTCCAGAAGCATTTACTCAGTGGCACTTCTGGCTTGCTCTCCATGGAGTCCTAGTGTGCTCTTGATGCCGCTGGGGGAAGCTGGGGGGTGGGAGCGGGGGGGAGGGGGGGGGACTCTCACAGAAGGTGTTCATAGAAGACAATCTAGAAAACAAGAGCAGAGCACAAAATGTATCTGCTTGTGGGAACCATCTGCCTATTTCTTTATGAAAGGGTACTTCCTCCTCAACTCTATGGGAAATGAGTCCATAAATATAACTGAGATAACTGAGGATAAGACTGCTACTCATAGCCAATTGCAAAAAGGAATTTCAGACCATATGAAAGACAAAGGAGAGGGTTTTACTTACTGCATATTAGTTTAGGATTCTGGAAATAAAAAAGAATTTCAAACTGCAAATCAGAAGAGAGGAAGGGAATTAACATTTAATGAGCACCTAAACTATGGGAGGTGCCGTAAAATTATTCCTATAAATTTCAACCGATTAAGTCGAAAGAAATTAAGAAAGAATTTAATTTTTCCTTGAGGGATCTGAGTCACAGAGAACTTTTCTCAAATGTCATTGTTACACTTACATACTACTCAAGGCAAGTACTTAACTTCCAAGAAATTCAGTTCCCCAGGCTTTACAATAATTACCTATTACTCAGGGATGCTGTGAGCACCCAAGATAACATAACACAGGTAAAGTACTAGCCAGTGCTTGGTGCTAACTGTTATTCCTACACCTCTCCTTCCTCCCTCTCATCACAATTTCATGAGGTAATAATACTACTACTTTTCTAACATATTACCGAAATAAGGTTACTGATCCTCATCATGGGTGAGTAATTTGCTCAATGCCAGTCAGCTAGTGAGTGAATAAAATAAGCAAAGTATTGAAGCCTGGGTTCCTATGACTCCAAGGGACTTGCCTTCAAATCCTAAAATTTGTGTTAACAAAAAATGCCACAAACCCAAATATAAATTTTAATGAAACCATAAAATCAATCTTTGTAAATGGTTGAACAACTTTTAAAATGCTACATACTTCATTTTAATAGTAAATATGCCTTGAGTCTTTAAACTTGGGCTAGAATAAACTTTTATTATGAGAGATATTTTAAATGACTGTGCAAAAGAATTTTCCTTTGAATATAGCAGTGTCTCATTTAGGTAGTAGTCAACAAACCAAAATTCTTAATTACTCAAATATTTCTGCAGCATCCTTAGAAAAATAAGGCCAATTACATTAACAATGAACATCTTGGATATGATTTAAAAAAAAACAAACAAAACACTACCCCACAATGTACAAAATATGCCTTCTATGTATTCAGCTCAATCTCATACTTTTTCAAATGAGGATTTCTATTCTATGTGATAATCTCGAGGTTCTGAAATAAATATAGATTCAATAATTTAAGAACATCATGATCCCTTAAGATATTTAACTAGGCTAATATAGTTTATCTAAATGGCAATTAACATTGTAGCAAATTTGTTAAAAGACTCTTTTCTTTATCTTCAATTAACCAGAAGACTTTAATTTCCAAGCATACTGGTTATTTGGCATTTTAATTTTTAACCCATTTATGTGGTTTTGCCTAAAAAGAAATGTCATCCTCTCAGAAACATCCATATTCCTTTAAATTGTTGGTCTAAGATCAAAGAATAAGTACATAATTGATGCCCAAGGTAAAATCCCTATGTGCGTAGGGAGAGAAGTTGATACTGAGAGGTGAGGAGGCAAGAAAAAGAAAGAGGGTGTACTGCTCAGTGGTGAGTTGGGAGGAGATGTTGGATTGGACCAATAATGGAACTAAAATAGAACATCAATACCAACTGAACTTAGAGGAAACATATCAATTGAGTTGCAAACCTAGTTAGTAGACATACTATTTAAAAACAAGGAATCGTGGCATGTGACACATGAAATGACTATTCCAGAAAAGACTAAGTTCAATCAAACACAAGGTATGCTTTTTAAATAAAGACAGAGATAGTAGGAAGAAATTCAGAAGTTTTACTAGGTAACGCAGTTGATGCTATAGACAAAAAACACATGGGCAACAATTTGCCAATCATCGATATTCTGGTTTTTAAACATCCGTTTTGAGACATGCGTACCATACTGACTGAAAACACTGTAATTATGGAAAGACTGTATCATGCTACAAAACACCATTAGTTGTCTCAATTACCTGTACAAAGTGAAAATTCCTATTACAAAGGTTGTCATTTTCACTAATTAACCTGTTACATATTTAAACCAATTGTCTACCTGCAACTCCAAATGTTTAAAACAGGATAAAATTCCCTGTGGCAAGTGGACAAGTAATCAAGACAACACTGACAAGGAGTAAAGTATATAGGTGAAGGAGATTGTAAGTTTCTAATGTGCCTTTTCAATCAACTTTTGGATGCATTTTCGAATTTCATTTAAAACACCTTAAAGAAAAAGAATGAAAATTATTTGGCACTGATAATGCGTGCCGTTTGAATGTATTGTACCTTTCACACCAGCCTAATACACACCCTAGGAAAGCACAGCGAGACAAAAGAATAAGCACCGAATAAATGGAATAAATACATTGCAAGGAAAAGAAAGTGAAAAGGAAAAGAGTTCCTTATCTACAGCAATTGCTCTATAGAGTCAAAATGGAGACATATCAGAGTACCTTTTACTCCCTCCCCCAGTCTCAGTCTCCCTTTCTGGCTACCTCCCCTCCTCTTCGCCTCAGTACCCTCCACCTCCATCTCTTTTCCAGCTGTATTTACGAAACAGTGCCCCACGCTACTCACCTGTCGTCATTTTGCCATCCTTGGTCCCCTAGCAGCAAATCTCGAAACCTGTACCTGGGAGGCAAAGGGGGTACTTCGCTTTCCAAATCAACCATCCTTCCTCAAAGAGTGGGAAGCATAAACCAACAAATGGATGGGGAGGAGGGAGAACGAAAGAAAATATTGCAGGTTTGAGGGAAAGGAATTTTTAAAATGTGGCCGACAGAGGGACGGGAGATGGGAAAGGGGTTTAGGATGGGGGGAAGGGGTCGGTTTTGAGCCGGAAGCTGAGGCTGAAAGGGGGCTGGGTCCTCTTTCCAAAGGGTGTGATGGGGATGATGCAAACCAAGCCCAGGAGCAAAAGTCTGGCTCCGATTAGAATCAACGCTGCCACGGATCCGCCCCCAGGCTCTGTACCGCCTCTGGTCCCAGAACTGGGAGGGGGGTCGAGGAGGCGGATTCAAAAGTTACTTCGCCGAAAAAACCGCGCGGTGCCTAGAAAGAGGGGTTTGGGATAGGAGTGAGCGCAGCGTAAAGGTGAAGCACTTTCCTGAGAGGCAGGTAAAAGATTTTCCTCCGAGGTCGGCCTCCCGGCTGCAGTTCCCTTAGGTGGGCGGTGCTCCCGGCACAGCCCAGGACTGGCGGGAGCTGGGGGTGATGGGTTTTGGTCCAAGAAGCCGCCAACCTCCCGTTTCCCACAAACGCCCTTTGGAGCCGAAGCAGAAGGCCGAGCCAGTGAAACTCCCCCTCGTTAGCACAACACTGTGACTGCCTGGGGGTGCCTTAGGGACAACCAGCGTAGGCCAGCTAATTTGAAGATTCCTGACCCTTCCTTCTCCGGAAGAAGGGGGCATTGGGTGCTTGTTGGGTTTCAAGGTTCTACAAGCACCTTCGCTTTGATCTCCTTCAGCCGGGTGGGCGGGGTGAAAAAAAATGCACTTTCCTGCAGAGGGAATCCCAGCTTTCAGCCCTAGAAAAGCTCCCTTTTTTTTTTCACGTTCTGGAGAAAGGAGATGTTTCTCTGATCCCGAAAAAAGGATGAAGGGCCACTTTAGGCCACTGAAGAGAAACGTTTAGATGATGGCTGGGAAAGCTCTTTGATGATTATATAGTAGAAAGTTACTATTACAATTGTTACAGCTACTAGCCGTGTAGTGCTGAGACTTAGTCTTCGGAATGTTCCTTTTAGTGGTTCACACCCTCAGAGGAAGAAGTGAACCAGAGTTTATTTTTCAGTATCAACCACTGCTTATTGGAACCCTGCTATACAAGCCCTAGTTCTATTTCATTATAATGTTCTTTCACCCAAGAATTCATTTCATCAGGGTACACACAGACACAAATACTTACCATTTGACAGGCATTGGGCTAGGCCCTGAGGATACAAAGACTATCATACACATATTGAAGTGATACAACATGATAGATGCTATAATCAAAGAATATATAAAAGAGATTTGGAAATACTTGTGATGTAACACAATTATTCACGAAGGGGTCAAGGAAGAGTTCTTGAAAATGAACTAAACTTATTTTCCTGTATTAGTTTTCAGGCTGCTATGACAAATGCCACACAGTGGGTTGGCTTAAACAATGGGAATTTGTTGTCTCATGTTTAAGAGGACAGAAAGCTTGTTTCTTCCCCAAACTGGTGGCATTCTGGCAGGATGGTAATCCTAGGGATTCCTTAGCTACCACGTGAGGATGTCCTCTCGTTTTTCTTCCCTCTTCCTGCTAACTTCTGGCTCTTTCATGTCGCTTTCTCTTTATAAGACCCATTCTGAGTCTTTTGGCCACAACTTAATTGAAAATAAATTCAAATAGTCCTTTTTACAATGGTTCACACACATAGGAATGGGATTAAATTAAGAATATGTTTTTTCTGGGGTTGATAACTCAGTCTATTATAATTCCTTTGCATCCCATTTAAGGGAAGGGAAGAAATGTGAAGCATAGGGAATAGCACGAGTAGAGGCAAAGAGAAAAAACATGCTTGGTGTGCCAAGGACATAGTGATTAATTTTGTATAATTAATTCTCAGTAGAAGTCATGTATTTATCTTGCATCTCTTCTTTTCTCCTTATGGCTTATCTTCCCAGCATAGTGCCTTCAAAACAGCAAAATCCCAATAAATATGTGTTGAGATTGATTAAAGCTCTTAAACTTAAAAATTAATAATTTATTAATATTATTAAAAATATTAATGATACACTAATTTTCTGTGTGCCATAATATTGTCAAAGTGATGAAGTTTGCAATTCTAAATATAAAGAAATTAAAATATTAATGCAATATAAGAAATACTTGGTATTTTTTGAAATAAAATATAGCAATATATAAGCATTGAATCTGTAAATGGCAGATCCTTTGGCTCTCCTTTCTATTTTTTTTTTTCCGTACTCTGTAGACAGACTTTTTATTTTTTGTCATTAATTTTGCCTTTTACTTCTCCCACCTGTCTTTCTAGACTTTCTTTTTTTCATATCATGCCATGTCATTCCCTGCTGTTAAAATGTATTTTTCTCTTTCACTCTTTTTAACTTGGTTTCCTTTTTTTCATTGCACTCTTTTAATCTCCTATCTCATAGAATCTTTTTCTCTGTGTGTGTGTAAAAGCTTTCATTTTACCATGATATGAGATTGGATTTGGGGAAATATTTTTAAACTTGGTTCTGTACATTACAATTTTGCACCTTGTATAATGGTGTTCTTAAGCTCCTTCACCAATGTTTAGTGCAGATTAGAGCAATGGAAGATGTTGGTATCATCCTAACAAAAGATAATTCGGCAAAAGTCTTTTGAATTATTAAACTGGCCTGGTAGAGCGTGTCATGAACGAAGATTAAAAAGAAGACTGATTGCCTACTTTATGATGTTTTTTCTTCTAAACAACACATTCGAAGATATCTCCAAATTCCTCCCTTTCTTTTCAATAGAAAAATTAAATATTTTTTAAAATCTCTGGTTTCAATACTTTGATTAGTTATACTAATACTTTAACATCAAAAGAAAAGATCCATTCCCATGGATGAAGAATGATTTATTAACAATGAACAACTTATTGATAATTGTCTTGTGAATAATGAACATAGGTGCAATCATAAAATACCACAGAAATTTTAACCAAAAACTCAAAAGTATGTGTATATAACATATATCATTTTTACATCAAAAATTTCCTAAATTCCAATGATTATTTCCACATAGCCCTATATAACCTATTTGTAAATGAAATTTAAAAAGAAAAACTCCTGGGAACCAATGTGGCTCAAGCAGCTGAGCTCCTGCTTCCTACATGGGAGGTCCTGGGTTCTGTGTCAGGTGCCTCCTGAAAAATAAACAACAAGCAAAACAAACGAAAAAACCAATGCAGGGTAACCAATGTGCCTTAGTGGTTGAGCGCTGGCTTCCCACATATGAGGTGCCAGGTTCAATCGCCAGCCCCTGGTACCTCAAAAAAATAAAAAATAAATATAATCCCTATATTGTAGGCAATTAATCGGTAGACACCTCATTTGTGTAAGCAGAAAAAGACAAGATAATCTACATCCGTTCAGAAAGCATCATTAAGCTACATAGCAACATCTTATTGTGAAGGGGATGTGTGCTCTATTATTCTTTCAATAAGTTTTATTAGGTAGTTATTATGAATTAAACTTCTCATGGTTTAATGGGAAATGGAGAGTAAGTGCAGAAAAACAGACCACCAAGCAGTTACAATAGAATGTGATAACATTTCAATAGTAATTAGCACTGACTGCTGTGTTGCTAGTGAGCACACAGAGACATTTCTGTTATTTCTGTTTTTGGAAAATCAGGGAAGACATTCTGGAGGAGGGGGCATCTATACTGAAGAATGAGAAGAGAGTGGAGACATATGCAGCAACAAGTATAAACGTGCAAACAATAGATCTAGAAAAATTATGGTGGATTCCAGCAAAAGCAAAAGTATATGTAGTTTGAGCTCAGGGTGTGAGCTCTTACTAAGGAACTCATTTAGAAGTTCCTTGTATACCCTGGCAAAAACCTTGAGTTTTGTCTTAAAGACAAAGATCAAGCTTTTGAGGATTTTAAACAGGTAAGTGACAAAGCTCAATTTGCATTTGGAAAGATCTCTGTGGTAGGAGTGTGATAATTGATTGATGATGGGGAGGGGAGGGGGAGAATGGAAGAAGGGAAACCATTTATGA
>JAQZBX010021527.1:0-32205 GCA_029593785.1 Cabassous unicinctus
GATCAAAAGAAGAACCAATTCACACTGGAACAAGAAGGTATAAGTTTTAACGAATCAGAGTTCTGGAAGTAAATTACATTGATATGTTATATAAGGCATCTCTATATAGGAAAACCCATATATAATGCCTTCTGGAAGTTGTATGATGAACTGATTACTACAGAAATAAGTATGCAAATGAGAAAACAAGGCAATTTTTTACTAAAGGGAAAAGTATTAGTTGTATAGTGAAAAAAATAATCCTAAGACACTTGACTTAGCAGAGAATTATTTTTATATATTCAAATATTATGTACACTAAATAACTAATCTAAAGATCACATTAGAATGACAGGTGGAAAAGAAATATAAGGTAGGAGTACTGGTTTAAGATGCCTAAATATTTAACTGCCTTATTCACAAGTCATTAGATAATATGAAAATGTTGAGTCTATCAATAACAACACATGCATATTATTTAGAAAATTTAAGGCAAATATAAGAACCAATAGAAGGAAGTACTTTCACCTGGACATAAGAACAGGAGAATGAGGAGAAATGCAGCCAGGGCTGTTCATTTACAGTGAGCCCTAGGCAAATATTATTTCAATAAAAATAACTTGGTTTTAGGTTTAATTTGGTTGCATGCACGTATGTGCGTGACTACCCCACTCTATGTTTACAAAGACCTCAAAATACTTTTTCTGTAGATATTCTTGAACTTGTTTAAGCTGTGCAATTGATTAGTAATGCAGACCTAGGCATGTATATGCTTACAATTATACAAGAGTACACACCTAGAACCCATGCACATACACGTGCATTATGCTCAATTAAATGCAAGAGAAGATTCAGCTGTCTGTGCTCAAACCATGTTATCCTAAAGGTTAATTATTAGTTAGTCAACTCAAAGTGAGTAGAGAATTATAGGTGACTTTTATGGCTATTTTAAATTTCAGGTGCTTGTTGCTTTTGTATTTACAGTAAGAAGGAGGAGCAGTGTTTAAATATACCAATTTTTAAATGGAGATGAAATTTACAGCTCTTGAGTGTACAATTGGATGACTTTTGACAAGTATACTCACATATTCTATACCCTAATCAAGATTTGGAAAATCTCCATCACCGCAAAAAGTTCTTTCATGTCCTATTCTAGTGAATTCTTACTCTCTCAAAGGCAATCACTATTCTGATTTCTATCTACATAGGTATGCCTTGATTTGAACTTCATATGAAATGTATCATACAGTATATCCTGATTTCTTTCATTCAACATGATACATTTCAGATTCATTCTTAATGTTTGGTGTGGCAGACACAGAAATGTTCTGCAAGAAAAAACTCACTGGTCAGCTTCAAGAATTGTGGTTAACTGAAAGGCTGTATTTAGCTCCTTTTGAATTTGCCTCTGCTTTCTGCCTATGCTACACTTTTCTTGAAGGTAGTTTCCAACCAATGGCAAATCAAGACAGAGGTAGTTGAGTCTTGCAGTTCTTCAGGAAACCGCAAGCCAATGACTGAGCAAAGTGGTAGTACAAAGCCCTACACATATACTCCCAATGCAGGACTCCTCATATGAGTAATCTTTACTCTGAAGCAACCTGTTGGACTAGCAGACACTTTGTCAGGACTGCAAAATTATCTAGGGTTTCCTGACTGTAACAGTTTGAATCTTTTTGTGGATCACAGAAAAGACTAAGTTCTTGGATCTAATCCATTCCTGTGGGTGTGGGGCATGTTGATTGGATTGTATTCAGTTGGGGGGGAGGGTGGGGATTCAGTTGGATTGCTTCAGGTGAGGTATGACCAGGGTGGGTATTTGTCCTCTTGCTGGAGTCCTTAATAAATGGAAAGCTGGAAGTAGAGACACAGAGAAAAAGTGGCAGAGACAGAGAAACCCCGAGAGACTGAGAGAGAGAGATCCCAAAAGCCAGAGACTTGAATCAGCAGAGCATAGAGACACCAAAAGAGGCCCCGGAGAGGCTGAGAGAGAACCTGGAGGAGAAGGGAGAGACAAGCCATATACCTGATCAGCCACAGCTGAGCTCGGACAGAAAGTAAGCCTGGAGGGGAAGGCAGAGACCTCAGCAGAGCTGCCATTTTGCCTTACCACACGGCAGGAGTCCAGGATCGCCAGCAGCCGATCTTCGATGAGATAACATCTCTGATGAGCCTTGATTTGGACATTTTCACAACCTCAGAACTGTAAGTTTTTAACTTAATAAATTCCCACTATAAAAGCCAACTGATTTCTGGTATATTGCATTGGCAGCCTTTAGCAAACTAAAACACTGACCAATCACGCTTTCTCTCTTCTTTCCTAGATGTTACTCTCCAATATATTTTTGCAGTTCTTACTCCTCATTGTGTACTTCTCAGTGTAACCAATCTATGATATTGGATGTATTCATAGTCCTTTTCATTTTGTTAATGACTAATGTTCCACTTTATGGATATACCACAATGTGTTTATCCATTCTCTTGAACTTTCCAGTTTGGGGCTATTGTGAATAAAGCTACCATAAACATTCTATTTAATATCCATTTTTCTGGGAGGGGTGGGGAACTTTTATTTGCATTTTTTAAGGAGTGGAATTATTGGAGTATAGGGTAGGTATATAATTAACTTCATAAGAAACTGCCTATTTTCTAAAGTGGCGTTATCATTTTACATTTCCATTAGCAACATGTGAAAGTCAAAGTTGCATTACATCCTCTTTAGCTATATTAGTAGATGTTAAGTGGCATTTTGAGATTTAGATTTGCATTACTATGATGTTGATAATTTTTTCATGTGGTTATTGAACATTTGTTTATATTTTGTTGTGAATTGTTTGTTCAAGTCTTTTGCCTGTATTCTCTACTGGGATTTTTTTTTTTTACCTTTACTATTTAATTGTAGGAGTTCTTATAAATTTCTGAATATAAGTCATTTGCAGATATATTGCTTTAAACAAACTAATCCTTGACTTCCATGGGAAATCTACTAAACTCCACTCCTGGAGTACAATAAAGGCACGAGCCCAAGGGTCTCTCCTGCTATGCTTGCATGCTCCCTGCTGGCTGGTTGAGCCACTCGAACTGATTACCCTTCCTGCTGACTCCGTGCAGCAACTCTCTCTCTGCAACGTGTAACAAACTGATTTTACCATGTTTTGTGGTCTTAGTTTCCCATTGTATCACACCTGACCTTTACCCAAATCCCAATTTAAAATTCAAATTAACTAATTTGAAACAAACCCATATCACACTGGCTTATTAATTTAGGTTTATAGCGAAATCTGGCAGTGTTTAATCACCCAATACGCTTGTCTTTTAAAATATATTTTCACTATTCTAGGTTGTTTGCATTTCCATATAAATTTTAGAATCTGCTTGTCAGTTTCTACAAAGAATGCTTATGTGGATGTTGATTGAGATTGCATTAAAATTATGAATTAAATTGGGGAGAATTAACACCTTAATCATATTGCACCTTCCAATTTGTCAGCATGGCATACTTTCTATTTATTTAGGCCTTTAATTTTTCACAACAACATTTTAAACTTTTTGGTACAGAAGTCTTTCCTGTATTTAAAAAATACATTCCTCAATATTTTATGATTTTGATGCTTTCATAAATGATATTTATAAAATTTCATTTTCTAAATTTCTGCTGCAAGTGTATGGAAATACCGTTGTTGGAATATAGCCTTGCCAATTCGATTTTTGGTTCTGTTAGTTTTGTTGCAGATTTATTACAATTTTATATGTAAAATAATATCATGTTATCTGTAAATAAAGAGAATTTTCTTCTGTGTAGTTTTAAATAGAAGTGTAACAGTGGACATTGTTACATTATCCCTGATCTAAGGAAGAGCATTCAATATTTCAATATTAGATATATAACTATGATGTTAGCTCTAAGTTTTTCAAGAATACCTTTTTCAGATGAAGGAAGTTCCAAAATTGCTGAAAGGCTTATAAAAATAAAAAATGTAGATGTTGAATTTTGTCAAATTTATTTCTATGTTTTAATAGCAGTATTAAGAGATATAATACACATATAATAAAATTCACCCTTTTAAGCGGTAAAATTCAGTGGTTTTTAGTATATTCACAGTTGTGCAGCTATCATCAGTATCAACTTTTAGAACACATCCATCACCACAAAAAGAAATCCTTATTCATTAAAAGTCACTACCCATTCTTCCTTCCCTCAAGCCCCTGGCAATGACTCATCTAGTTTATGTTTTGATGGATTCATATTTTCTAGACTTTTCATATAAATTAAATCATAATATATATGTGGTCTTTTGTGACTAACTTCGTTCACTTAAAATAATTTTTCAAGGTTCAACCATGTTGTCACATGTATCAATATATTCCATTGTATGAAGATACCATAGTTTATTTATCCTTCCATTAGTTGATGGTCATTTGGCTTATTTACACTTTGTGTCTATTACAAATAATGCTGCCAGAAACATTTGTGTACAAATTTTTGAGTGGACATGTTTTCATTTCTCTTGGATATATACACCTAGAAAAAGAATTGTTCAGCGATATGGTCACTTTGTATTTAAGAGTTGAGGAACTGTCAAAATACTTTCCAAAGTGGCTGTACCATTTTACATTCCCACCAGCAATGTATGAGGGTTACAGTTTCTCTGCTTCTTCACCAATATGTGTTATCGTCTTTTTTTTATTATAGTCATCCTAGTCAATGTGAAGTGATATCTCATTTTGTTTTTGATTTGCATTTCCCTAAGGATTAATGAAGTTGAACATATTACATGTGCTTGTTAGCAATTTATGTATCTTCTTGGAGAAATGTCTATTCAAGGCCTTTTGTTATTTTGTGAGTTGGGTTGTCTTTTTATTGTTGAATTGTAAAAGACTTTATATATTCTGGATAAAAAATTCCTCATCAAATATATGATATGCAAATATTTGCTCCCATTCTGTGGGTTGTCTTTTTACTTTCTTGATAGTATCTTTTGAAATGCAAAAGTTTTAATTCTGATGAATTCAAATTTATCTTATTTATTTCTTTGCTGCTGTGCTTTTGCTGTCATATCTAAGAAACCATTGCATAACACAAGATTATAAAGATTTACTCCAAAATTATTTTCTAAGAGATTTATAGATTTAGTTCTTACATTTGGGTCTATGATCTATTCTTAGTTAATTTTTGTATCCTGTGAGGTAGAGGCTCAACTTTACTACCTGGATGTGTATATCTAGTTGTCCCTACCTTATTTGTTGAAAAGACTATTCTTTCCCTATTGAATTGTTTTGGAACTTTCATTAAAATCAATTACTGTAAATGTAAGGTTTATCTGTTGACTCACAATTATAGTCCATTGATTCATATGTTTATCCTTATGCCAATATTACATTGATTATTGTAGTTCTGAAGTAAGTTTTGAAATTGGGAAGTGTGAGCCCTCCAGATTGTTTCTTTTATTTGAAGATCACTTTCACTACTCTGGGCCCCTTGCATTTCTAGCATTGGTGTGGAATATTTGTTACAATTGATAATAGCACTTTTTATAACAGTACTATTTACTATAATCCATGGTTTAACTTAGGGCTCACTGTTGGTATAGTGTAGTTCCATGGATTTAAAAAAAAATTTTACTCTGTTATCATTTATACAATCTAACATTTCTCCTTTTAATCACATTCAGACATATATTTCTGTGCTGTTAATTACATTCACAATGTTGTACTACTGTCATAACCATCCACTTCCAAAATATTTCCCTTATTCCGATAGAAACCCTGTACATTTTAAGCCTTAACTTCACATTTCCTATCCCCACCCTGTCCTCTGGTAATATATAATCTAGATTCTGACTCTATGAGTTTGCTTATTCAAATTATTTCAAATCAGGGAGATCATACAATATTTGTCCTTTTGTGTCTGGCATATTTCACTCAGCATGCTGTGTTCAGGTTTATCCAAGTTGTTGCATGTATCAGAACTTCATTTATTTATATGTCTGAATAATATTCCACTGTACATATATACCACATTTTATTTATTCATTCATCAGTTGATGGACACTTGGGTTGTTTCATCCTTTAGCAATTGTGAATAATGCTGCTATGAACATTGGTGTGCAAATATTTATTTGAGTCTCTGCTTTCAATTCTTTTGGGTATATACGTAGTAGTGGGATTGCAAGGTCATATGGTGGTTTATACATAGCTTTCTGAGGAACAGCCAAACACTTCCACAGCAGCTGCACCATTTTATATTACCACCATCAATGAATGAGTGTTCCTATTTTCTGTATCCTCTCCAACATTTGTTATTTTCCAGTTTTAAACAGCAGTCTTTCTAATGGTTGGGAAATGGTATCTCATTGGGTTTTGATTTGCAGTCACTGATGGCTAATGATCTTCAGCGTCTTTTCATGAGCCTCCTGGCCATATGTGTATCTTATTTGGAGAGATTTAAATTCAAGTCTTTTGCTGATTTATTAATTGACTTGTTTGTCTTTTGGTTGTTAAGTTGAAGGATTTCTTTACACATTCTTGATATTAAGCCTTTATCGGATTTGTGGTGTTCAAATATTCTCTTCTCCCAATGTATATGTTGTTGTTATGTACTTTAATGATAAAGTCTATTAAGGCACAAATTTTAAATTTTGATGAAGTCCTGTTTATCTGTTTGTTTTTTTCTTTTATGGCTTGTGCTTTGGGTGTAAAGTCTAAGAAACTATTGCCTAACACAAGGCCCTGAAGATAATTCCATATGTGTTCATCTAGATGTTTAATAGCACTGGTTCTTATATTTAGGTTTTGATCCATTTTGAGATGATTTTTGTATCTGTTATGAGGTAGAAATCCTCCTTTTTTATTTTTTGCAAATGAAGATCCAGTTTTCCCAACATCATTTGTTGAGGAGACTATTGTTTCCCAATTGAGTAGCCTTTGCCATCTTGTTAAAAATCAATAGCACATAAAAGTGATTTCTGAGCTCCCAATTATATACCATTATTATATATGCCTGGCCTTGTGCCAGTACCATGTTGTTTTGATTACTGTGTCTTTTTAATGAGTTTAAAGATCAGTCAGTCTGAGTCTTCCAATTTCATGACTCTTTTTCAAGATGCTTTAGCTCTTCAGAGTCCTGTAACTTTCCATATAAATTTGATGATTGACTTTACCTTTTTTGCAAAATAGTTATTGGAGGTTTTATTAGGATTGTGTTGAATCTATACATTACTTTGGGTAGGATTGACATCTTAATGATACTTAGCCTTCCAATTCATGAGCATGGACTATTCTTCAATTTATTTAGGTTTCCTTTGATTCCATTAAGCAATGTTTTTATAGTTTTCCTTGTACAAATTCATTGCATTCTTAGTTAGATTTCTTTCCAGGTATTTGGTTCTTTTAGTTGCTATAGTGAATGGGATTTTTTCATATCTTCTTATGATTGTTCATTGCTTTTGTATATAAACACTGATTTTGGGGTATTGACCTTTACCCTGCCACTTTGCTGGACTCGTTTATTAGCAATAAGACCTTTGTTGTGGATTTTTCAGGATTTTCTGTATATAGGATCATATCATCTGCAATAAAGGAAAGCTTTCCTTTTTTTTTTTCCAACTTGAATGCTGTATTAGTCAGCCAAAGGGGAGCTGATACAAAATACCAGAAATCTGTTGGCTTTTATAAAGGGTATTTATTTGGGATAGAAGTCCACAGTTACCAGGCTGTAAAGCATAAGTAACTTCCCTCACCAAAGTCTGTTGCCACATGTTGGAGCAAGATGGCTGCTGACAGCTACAAGGGTTCAGGTTTCCTGGGCTTCTCTCTTCCCAGGGCTTATTCCTCTCTGGTCTCAGCAGCTCTGCTCTCTCCACAAGGCAAGCTGTAGACTATCAGGTAAATGGCTGTTGTCTTTTCCTGGGTCTTTGCTGTGTCCAACTGAACCTTCACTTCTTCCTCATGTATCTACTTCTCTATGCATTTACTTCTCAGGATCCAGGATCAAAACTCCAAACTCCCTTCTCCGTGGTGCAGTTTCTCTGTGAGTACCTGCCCACCAAGGGGGCAGGAACAACGTTCTACTGACGTGGCCCAATCAAGCCTCAATTATTATTTAATCAATTAAAAGTGAAACCTCTGAATCCAATACAATCTAATATGCCCAGAGGAACAAATCAGTTTATAAACATAACCCAATATCTATTTTTGGAATTCATAAACAATATCAAACTGCTACAGATATTTTTTGGTATAAATTTTATTTTTAGAGAAGTTTTAGGTTACAGAAAAGTTATACCAAAATATATGGGATTCCCATATATGCTACCTCCTTCCCCTCCCACAATTTCCCCTATTAATAACATCTTACATTAGTGTGGTACATTTGTTACAATTGATAAAGCAATATTGAAGCATTACTACTAGCTTCTGTCTATAGTTTGCCTTATGGTTTATTCTTTACACTGTATGGTTTTATAGGTTTTGACAAAATGTATAATGGCCTATATCTGCCATTGCAAATGTCATGCAGAACAATTCCAATGCCCTTAAAATACCTTATATTCCACCTATTCTTCTCTACCCCTCCCCCAAGAACTTCTGGTAACTACTATCTTTATATCAATGTTGCAAGTTCTTCCATTTCTACAATACTAATAAATCTACTTTAGTCTGTGGTTGCATTCCCGCCTTATGTTTGTTCATTCCACAAATTTGAGGCTTTTAGGATGATGAGGCCTGCTTTGCTTCAGATTGGGAGGAGGCATAGATCTTATGAGGCAGAGGGAAGGAAATGTTTTGCTTGCAGTTGTAGATACTCTTCTTTTTTTGGGATGTGAGATGTTCACCATTATCATTTTATTAGTTGTCCTGGGCAAGTCCAATGGACTGGAGAGTAGATATTAGCTGCACCTCTGCTGAGATTCAGGGCTCAACCAGCATATGAACAGACTGAAGACTTAAGTCTGGGGCATATATTTAACTGTAATAGTGCTTAATTATAGGTTCAAATAAAAGAGGTAGAAGAATGAGGAGTAGGTAAATTATAAATGAGCCTAATACTGTTATATTGGGGAAACAGATTATCATATATTCCAAGATAAGCCCACTGATGGGGTGCTGATTTCATAAGGCTGTGTGTCTTGCCTAGAGTTTCTGGATATTTCTAGAGCCCTCAGGAGGACTACTGTTTGAGGCTTTGTTTACTGTGGCAGTTAGTAAGATCTACCTGATATGTGCATAAGTGTAACCTCTGAAATGACCTGCCAACTCACTTTGAAATATCTTAGCCATAAAAAGTCTTTTGTATTTAATGATTTCCCCTTTTGGTCAAGGTCTTTTTCCAAATGCATCACTGGTTATAGCACTTGGTAGTAGTTACACAGTGCCAGAGAGGCTCATCCCTGGGAATCATGTCCTACATTGAGAGGAAGGTAGTGAGTTTATTTGCTGAGTTTGGCTTAGAGAGAGGCTACATTTGAGTAACAAGGAGGTTTTCATGAGGTAACTTAGGTATTAGTTGTTTTTAGGCTAGTTTTCACTTTTAGTTGTTATAAGGCTAAGGTTCATAAGTACAAGGATTAATATCAAAAGCTTTGCATATTGGTCTGTTTTCTTTTATTAGGCACTGCCTATATACTCCGGAGATTTTTGCAACTCTATTTGAGAAACTAGCAGGACTCCCCATGGTCAGAGTTTAATATTTTGTTGGTTATTGTGTGGGTCTCCACCCACAGAGAAAACATCCTATGACAATAAACACATTCATTTTCCATAGTGGCTTGCCCCTATGAGGTGCACCGCTCCCCACACATCCCCCTATCACTGACCCCCTCCACCAGTGACATACCCTTGCTATAGATCCCATAAGAACACCCCCACCATTGTATTCTCAACCACAGTCCTTGGCATCCACAGACTTCACCAAGCCACACATTCACCTGTTCCTTCACCCAGCCCTTCCCCAAGTTCCTTGGATTACACAACCCTCCCTCCCTTTCCCATTCACACTCATGCTCCAGCACCATCGACCCCACTTATACCACTGCACCACCCTCACCGTCGTCCACTACAAAACAGCCACCATCCACCTTATTACAGAGTCTGCTGAATTTGAGCATCAGCTTACCACTCAATACTTCCTTTCTATCTCCTAGTAACCTATAGTCTGGAGATTTCAATTAATATCATAACTTTAAAAAATCTAGTTATGGTTAAACCTGATTTAGTTTCAATATTATACAAAATGTTTGTTCCAATATAGCTTCATTCTCTTCCCTCTTGTTTTTATTGCCATGCAAATTATATATTTTATATGAGACCATTACCACATTTTTATGTTTATTGCTTTATGCATTTTTCTTTTAAACCAGATAAAAGAAGGAGAGCATTGCAAACAAAAATAGATTTACACTGTCTTTTATTGTCATTTATGTCGTTCTTGATGTCTTCATGTGGCTTTGAATTACAGTCTAGTGTCCGTTCATTTTAACCTGAATTACTCCCTTTATTATTTCTTCAGGCATATCTGGTAGCAAAAGATTATCCCAAATTGTATTTATCTGAGATTGACTTAATTTCTCCCTTTTTATGAAGGATAATTTTGCTGGATATAGAAATATTTGTTGATATTCTTTTCTCTCTACATTTTGAACACGCATAATGCTGCCTATGGCCTCCAGGGTTTCTAATGAGAAGTCAGTTGTTAGTCTCATTTAGGATCCCCTCTATGTGGTGAACCATTTTTCTCTTGTGCTTTTAAGATGCTTTCTTTGTCTCCTGCATTTAAAAGTTTGACTATGGGGTGTGTCGGTGAGAATCTGTTTGATTTTATCCCTCTTCGAATTAGTTTAGCTTCTTGGTTAAGTGGATTAAACTTTCTCATAAGATTTGGGAATTTTGGGGTCATTATTTCTTCAAATATTACTTTGTCCTATTGTCCCACTCCTGTCTTCTGGGACTTCCATTGTGACTATATTGTCATGCTAATTGATGTTCCATAGATTTCTGAAGCTCTATTCATGTTTATTCATTGTTTTTTGGATGTCAAACTGGATAATTGTAATTGACATATTTTCAGGTTCACTAATTCTTTCATCTGCTAAGTAAGATCTATTGTTAAGCCCTCTAGTGAATTTTGTATTCCAGTTTTTTGTATTTGTAATTTCCTGAGTCTCTTTTTCCACAATTATATCTGTCTCTTTATTGATATTTTCTATTTGGAAAGGTATTGTTTTCATTATTTCTTTTAATTATTTAGACATTTTTAAACTAATTGAACATTTTTATAATAGCCATTTTAAGTCTTTGCATAGTAAATTCAACAACTGAGCTTCCTCAAATATAGATTCTGTTTTTTTTTTCTTTCTCTGAATGGATCACATTTTCCTATTTCATTGAGTATCTTGTATTTGTTGTTGTTGTTGAAAATTGGAATTTTAAGTAATATAATGTGTAATCCCTGGAAATCAGAATCCTTTCCTCTGCCCCCACTGCAGTGCTGTTGTTGTTGCTGCTGCTGCTGCTACTGATTGTTTGTTCAATTACTTTACTGGGCTAATCCCGTAAATTCTGTATCCTTTATCATGCGTGGCCACTGAAGCATCTGCTTAGTTAGCTCAGCAGTCAGTAAATTACTAGACAGAGATATCTTTCAATTTCTTTCACCAATTCCTTGCTAAGTTTCTCCATGCATATTTTGGGACATGTCTTCAATAATCAGACAGTTTATGATTCTGCCTTATCCTTTGCTTCATGCTTGCAAAGATCAAGGCCATCCAGCCAAAGGTAAGACATAAGGGCCTTCTTGGGTCTTTCATGGGTTTGTGTGCAGCCCTCAACGGTACATGGCATTTTTGATTCCCAGAAATATGAGAGCACTTTTAATGGCCCCTACTGACATCGCATTCCCCAGATTTTCCTTTTAAGCTTTTATGGAAAGCTTATTCTTTGCTCCAACTATTTTGCCACATCAAGCAGTGGTGGTATTAAACAAATGATGCTGATTATTTTCTACAAGCACTTAGAGGATAGAGTTTTTTTTTAACTCAGCTCTGATGCAAGTCAAATGAATGCAAGCTCTGTGAATGGGTGAATGAGGCTTTTCTTGGGGCTTCCAGCCGAAACAAATATCTGGGGACTAGGCTTTGGGGGAAGCTCCAAATCCATTCTGATCCCCCAACGGCTCTGCTGTGCTGATTTTTTTTTAATTTTTTATAGCTACCATAGTTTAGCATTTGCTTTTTTCCAAGGCTGCTTCAGAGCTGAGAAAGGGACATGGGAATAAGACCAATTAAAATAGCACCAAGTTCACTGGTCTACTAAGAGCCATTTTATTGATTAAATGTTCCTCAAATCTTTATAAGCATTTGGTTAATTTCCATAGTTGTAAAACTGTTGACTTTGACAATTTTTTGTCAGTTTTTCATTGATTTTGTGAATGATTGGGTTTTCTAAGGTTCTTATTCCAATACTTTAGAAGTGCTTCTCCCAATATTTTTCTTTGTCATTTGAAATGATCATATGATTTTTTGCCCTTATTCTGTTAAGATAATTATTATATTGGTTGATTTTCAAATGCTAAGCCATCAATGCATTCCAGAGATAAAACCACTTTAGTTAAGATGTGTAATCCTTTTTATATATTGCTGAATTCAATTTTTAATACTTTAAGATTTTTTCTGAGGCAAATTGATATGTAATGTTAATATCTTATAGTGTTTTTATTATGTTTGTTATCAGGTTTACACTGACCTCAAAAATGATTTCAGAAGTATTTCATTCCACTCTGTTTTGTGAGAAATTTTCGTATAAAGTTGTGTGACGGTTTGAAGTTGGGTGGATCCCAGAAAATCCTGTTCTTAAAGCTAATCCATTCCTGTGCATGTAAACCTATTGTAGATGGGACCTTTTGATTAGATTCTGTTAAGTGAATATCCTTTGGATTAGATCACTTCAGTAAGCCCTGGCCCAGAGTGGGTCTTAATCCTCTTACTGGACTCCTTTATAAACTGAGGAATAAAAAGTCACAGACACAGAAAGACAGTCACAGAGACAGAGAGATACCTCCAGAAGTTGACAAACCTGGGAGAGAGGAAAGCCACAGACAGAGCAGCTGGAAGCTGAAAACAATGAGCCCCAGAAGAGAGGGGAGAAACATTTTGGACATTTTCACAACCTCAGAACTATAAACTTTTAACCTATTAAGTTCCCATTACAAAAGTCAGCCCATTTCTGATATGTTGCTCCTAGCAGCTTTTCACAAACTAAATCGTGTTGGTATTATGTCTTCTTAAAGTATTTGATAAAATTTACCAGCAAAAAATTTGGACATATATTTGTTGTTCTAAGATGTTTTGTTTTTATTACTAATTTAATTTAAAAGTAGCTATCATCCTATTCAGATTTTCTATTTCTTCTTGTCACTTTAGTAGTTTGGAATTTCAAGGAATTTTTCTTTATTTAAGTTGTAAAATATATTGATAAAACATTTCATGATATTCTTTTATTATCCTTTTAGAACTTACAGAACTGAAATATTGCCTCTTTCATGCATGACATTGATCATTTGTGTTTTCTCTCTCTTTTTTTTTTATCTTATTCACTATTGCCGGATTTTTATGAATCAATTTTATTGAATAAAAGCAAGGCATTTTGAACAACTAGAAGCACATAGTTATGTCTTCATGGCTGTTATCTATTACTAGGTTTGAATAAATAACCTTTATTCCCTTAGACTCTTATACTAGCTTCTCTGCTATCAGTAGCTTGATAGAGAGAAATAAACTGCAAAGGCAATAAACTATTTTCTTCAGTCCCCTTTAAGTAGAGCCCCCTCTTTTTTCAATCAGGAAATGGAGTTGGGATTCTACCTTTTGTCAAATATACCTTTTCAATTGTCTTAAATTCTCCTGACTTTATCACCACACAGTAAAAATTCCATATCCCTTAGTACCCATATCAAACATTTTATTCTCTATGAAGATATACTTATTTCACCAATTATGACTAATTTTTCTCTCTCTATGCTAAGTGTTAGATTGGGTTCTTACAGAAACAGATCCTGAGGCAAGGAATCAGGTAAAAGTAGTTTATTGAAAGTTGATCCCAGAAATTACCTATAGATAGAGCAGGGATTCTTAAAAGGGGTCTGTGAGTTTGAATTGAAATAATAATAATTAAAAAAAAACAGTGTTCTGTTTTTATTTATTAAATATTTATTAAATAATACACAGTATAGTGTGGACTTAGTAAGGGGTCATGGAACAAAAAAGATTAAGAACCCCTGCCATAGAAAGTAAAGAAGGAAGAAGTTGTGTTAACAAGTTGTTTACCACTGTGAGACACTGGGGCTCAGTTCCACTAGGGAATTTTGGGAGGCAGAATAGAAAATTCCTCAGCATTATCCCACCAAGGGATAAGAATCCTGAAACTCTCATCTGTCATTGTCCAAAACTATCTTTTATTTCTTCTTCTATTCACAGATACTAAGGAAGATATGTAGACTCCACCGTTCAATGGAGGAGTGCCAGGAGTTTTCCGTCATGTCTTTTTTAATTGCCATAACTATAGATCATATGCCTTCAAAGCCATCATGCACACTGCCATAATAATATTATTTTAATATCCAAATAATCCTTTCATTCTCTCCCCACCCATATGCTCAAATATTGTTAAAGCTTCTATTCAGTATTGCATGTATGATCATATGTGTTATGATCTGGTCCCAGCCTATCTGCCTAGCTCATTTTGTCCCTTTTATCCATGTAGCTACACTCCAACAATACTGAATTGCTTTTAATTCTTTATGAAAAGTTGCCAGCAACTGTTACACACTCTCCTCTGTCCAACAAACAGCCTGCTCTTTGCCCCAACCCCAAAATATACATACACACATACACACACACATAGAACACTTTTCTCCTTTTCTCACCACTTAACCTGGGATCAAATTTTTTGTTTTTATACCAATTCGTATAACTGATATATAATTTTAGTTTGAATATTAGCTCCTGGACTAAGACTCAGCTTCTTGAAAATAGAAACTATGGTGTCTTTTGATCTTTATATCCCCCATACCAAACATAGACCTAATACATGGTAAATTACTGATAAACTATATGGAATAAGTGAGTGAAATTACGTTGTTGTGTTCACAACTGCAGTGCCCAGCAGAGTAATTTTTATATAGTATTATTTAACTAATATTTATCATTTTTTCTTGAAGTATTGTCATAATTAACTAGTCTATCATAAAGCCAGACACATTAGAAACCACAAAGAAAGAAGTTATGCTCTAATTAGAAGGACAAGCTTTGAAACAAACAAAACATATCTTTGTTGAAACTTTAGTTCTGCTCTTTTCGATCTCTGTGACCCAGTTGAAGTTATTGAAACCTGCTAAATTATGTTTTCTCTTCTTAAAGAAAGAGATGATCCTATTTTCTAAAGGTATGATTGTAGTAAGTATGAGCTTTAAAATAGATATGATATGTATATGGCATTGTATATTATAGGCACAGATATTAGTTCTTTTATCTTTTTATCTTTCATAAACTTTCATTTCACATAGAGATAGGTATTCCAGTAATATGTGGCATGTGTATTTGATATGATACAATTGACTTTAGAAGTTAATCAATATAATTGTATTTGAAGTCTACAAAGTTGAACTAGTCTCTATAGTCTGGAAAGAGTTTGATATTAGATATTCTGTAGTGAGGTTGGATGAAATATAAATTAAAGATTTTTTGTGTTGTTGACCTGAGTGTTTCTGTTATGACAAAATAAGGAGGGGGAGCTTGACAAGATGAATGTGCCATTGAAGTTCTTTTATTTTTCAGAAAATTTATAAATCATAACAACACTGAATTAAATCTTAAATCAGTCTTATTTTCATATGACTCTCAAAAAAGACTTATGTACATTGAAATATGTGTTGTAGAATAGACTATGGGGTATTGGTGATGAATACATTTTGGTCAGGGAATAGAATCCTGTGATTCTGAAATGGTTGGTTAACTATGGAATGAGAACAAGTAAAAAAACAGCTGGATAATGATGTGAAATATCCCATCTGTCCTCTGAGGTACGAAGAACTGGGCAATATTTTATTATACTAGGAAAATTCTTTTCTCCTGTGTTGAGATGATTCCCGTTTTATTTCCTAAACTTTTAAGAGGGAGGACATTTTCTAGAGCAAGAATTAAAAAATCAGTTATTTCTTGGAACATACCCCTTGGTAAACTAAATGGGCAGTCCTCAGAAATGAAATATAATCTCTGTGAAGTCAGTGGACAGTTTCAAGGAGTATTTTGGTAATTTTCTTGGAGGGTGCTAAATATTTCATTGACAAAGTGAGTTCCCTTAGAGAATGATTACTAATTTCACTCACCATAGTTTCCCTGTTGAAATGCAAAGTTTAGAGAACACCAGCTTGAATTTCTTCAAATATTATGGATGCTTTATTATTATTAATATCAGCTATGTGCTAGATTATGAAATTTCTCTTATTCTTTACTGTGTTTGAACAATTTTAATTCTTCATGATTGTTTTTCAATGCTTAAGTACTTAGTAAATTAATGAAAGCTATTTTGATAAGAAAACTTAGAGAAATTGGATATAAGGGTATTTTTCTTAGTATTTATTTAAGTAGTGTCTTTGCATTTCAGATGATTAAACAAAACATGTCTCATATATTTTCTGAGGTTTAAATGATTTACAACAGTGGTAGTAAATTCCTTCTTTCCCTTCAGTCTCCAGCAAAGAAACAAGGAGACTTCTCTTTAGGGGTTACATTGATTTGGAATGAACCATGTTTATTGTTCCTTTTGAGTAATATTATGCCATTTCAGCTATGTTCTTCCCTTGTTTATTAACTATACCTAGTGAGCTTTAGATACCAAAATGTGGATGATAAAAGGAAAGAAATTTGATATCTATGCTATTTTAATAAATACCTCAGCTTGTATGCTGCTGGATCTCTCTTGAATATGTTTTCCCACACTTCTTTGTGGTTGCTAAGTGGAAATCAAATAAAGTCTAAAGATGTTATTATGTATGCATTGATGTGTACATGAAGCTATCAACATAGGAATCTTAGACATGACAAACTTGCCAGGACGCCCCTGAAGCTGTTATCTGGGAAGATAAGTCTCTGATTTTTCCTCTTTTCTTTTTGTCAAACAGATCTTTTAGGAAGAGGGGACATCACATATAGAATCAGGAAACATTTGAGTTTTGCCCCCCTTGTAGGTTCATAGCAGCCAAACTATTTCATTTTTAAAATGTGAAAAAAATAATGCTTTGGGGCTAAGAATATATGCCAAGTTTACTCCAGCATCACATTTTTTCATACCTGATTTATAAACCTCACAGAAAGGATGGAAATGCTGACACATTAATAACTCTAACAGAATGAGTTCTGCATACTTCAAGAAAAAATACAGAAAATAAATAAAATGGACAATGACAGCCTAAAGAAAGGGAAGTTTCTTAATAAAATGGGTGAGATACTTTGTTTCACATGAAGATTTTTCACCTTTGACATTTGTAGTAATAAATAAATAACCATATTTATTTTATTTTAAAAGTAAATATTTAGTCTCATTTTATTTTAATTTATTCATTCAAAATAATCCAAAATTAGGATGGCATTCAAATATGTTATGATTTAACGTCATTAAAAATCTTTTCTTCTTTTGATGCTATTTATGTATTAAATTTGAACCCTGTAAATAAGTCTTAAATTGTAAAAAAGGAAGACAAAAATCTTAAATATGAACATTGTAATCCTACCATTTAAAAATTTTATTGTATTGCTATAGAAAAAAAGGTACTCTCATATCACCTAACGGAAGGTGAATTTAACAATATTTTCTCAAAACCCAGAAATTCATGCATGTAGACTCAATTATTGCACATCACAGAATGTATCCTGCATTTAATTAATATTCAGGTAAAGATTCATAAATTAAGATGACATATATTACTTATAGAATTGGAAACCATTTATATGAACTTTATAGAGGATATTTTAAATTAATTATGGTGTAAAAGCCAACAGAATGTTGAGGAAATTTAAAGAACACTTCTCCAAAGAATTAACAAAGTGAGGAAAGTGGTACAAAATTAAGTGGAAAAGACAGATGTATAGTTATAGATGTAACGATATAGTTATAAATGTACATATTGCTATAGGCATAAAAACATGTAAATTATTGACGCTTCTACCGGGCACTAATACACAATATGTTAAAGTGTTTGCAAAATCACCATAGGCATGTTTATGAAGTAAATTCTGTGGAACTTGGTCTAAGAATTTTTTTATTTCCCCACCCACTTTGAGACTGTGAAAGGTTCAAGAGAGGGGATGAAGGAGAATTCTTACGAAGATGCAATATTTGAAAAGGCTGTGTTTTGAGTCTCATACTGTCTTCCAGCAGTGAGAGGATTTCTTGTTCTCTCTGTCAAGTCTGTTGGTAGGGAACTTCTAAGCAGGTCCCCAGAGAGTTAACGGGTGGCCCTCTACAATTAGCAGGCATGATGAGCTCTGGTCTAACGCCAACTTAGATCATCTAGAATAAAGTTGAACTGACTAACTACGCTGGTATGTGAACTGGTCAAGTTCTATTCCATTTGGAAAGGCTTATGAGCCTAGACTTCAGTGAGGCAAATGGTTCTAATGTTGCCAACAAGATGAGGCTACCAAGAAGAGAGCATGTGCATAGTCGTCTTTGATCTTTTTTTATTGGCTTGCTTAGAGAAGAGGCTCCAGGAGAAGAAAATTGAAGTTAAATATCTAGGGAATGATTAACGCATACCAAGTGACCACCCTGATCATGGATTTGGATCAATGGAATTACTGTCAGAGAAAAATCAGCACTGATCTTCCCCAGAGACCTCAAATGCAAGTCAAACAACAAGAGCTTGCTACTTTTTTAAGGTGACTTTTGCAGCCTAATACTCTACAACTGCAATTAGTGAAAATTAAGATGATCAGTTAGGAGAACAGTCAATAAACTTTTCACTGAGAAGTCTTTATAGGTTTGTTGTCAGAGAGGACTAAATTAGAGTCTGACTATTCCAATGATTAGAATGAGTGATCTGAGACAAATTAATTAACCTCTTCAAACTACTGCTTCATCATCCATTTTTTAAAGGGGATAATAATGCTACCTAACTCCCAGAGTTAGAGTGAGGATTAAATGAGATAATGAATGTAAAACATTTAATCCAGTGTCTTGTAAGTAATAAATGCTCAGTAAATCTTAATTACATTATTATCATTACATCCTTCTTCATGCAAAGCAAAACACTCGGGACTATCAGTGTAGCTGTGATAAGCCTGGGTGAATGCTGCTGAGTCTCCTTCCACTTTTATGTCCGAGAGACACAGATGAGTGCCTCATGCTTAAAGCAGCCTTGTTGGCCAAAACCAGCTTTAACACTGAAGTCCCAAATACTTTTGAAAACGTTAAAATGCATTTTTAACTTAACTCTGATGCCTCCTGCAAATTGCCAACAAGGAAAACACACACACATACACACACACACAAAACTGCCATTTCTTGGAATGCCCGCAAAAATGAAGATTCCATAAAAAATATCTATGTCCCCACTGGGAGTATGTGACCAAAAACAACATCCATTTCTTATGTCCCGGACAGTTTGTACCTTGCTAGAAAAGGACACGGGCCTCCCTCGCTCTCTTTTCTGCTGTATTATTTAACGAGGAGGGATATAATGTTCATCACCTCACCATCTGAACTTTGTGTCTGCCAGTGTCACAAATGGTGTCACCAGCAGGAAGCTCACAAATGTTGTTTGTAATTAAAAAGCAACATCACTCCCAGGCACATGTGCAGAATGTATATGGGGAAAATTTCTTCGCCATGTGAACATTTACGCTATAGCATGAGATTTAAAAAATTAAATTAAGACATGTGCACTGTTCTTGTGAAGGACAGTTAGTGGCCTGCAGTGAGTCGGCATGATTGTAAGTTGTAGACACATGGCTTTGAATCCCTGATCTATAATTTACTGAGCATTCATGCTCCTTTCATATATAAATATTCAGCTTGGCAAATCTGATTTCCTTTCCCACCAATCCCTGTGATTCATTTTCTATGACTATATGGTGTGGGCCCCCTGTGGAAAGCCTGGTATCACCCTCCTGCTGCTCTGTCCACCTGTTTAGAATTTACATCCAAAATTCATCCCAAACATACCATTTCCCCCCCAGGAGAATAGCAAGTTAATATATTTACAAATTCCAGATGAACTAGATAAGTTTTGAGGACTTTGCAATTTTGTATTTTGCAAACTATACTTTGATGGAGTTGGCGATCTCTACTTTTCAAAGTAAAATCAAAACAGATCCCCTTCCCGAAATAAAGCCCAAATGAAACAACACAAAAAAAGAATTCCTCCTGTGCACATTTCCTGATTTTTCCTCCCCTTTAACCATGGCATTCCAACATGCCAGAACCAGACACAAATGATTATATGCATTTTAAGTTACATTTTCTTAATAAAAACAGACAGAATTTATTTTTCATGGGAATTATGCAATTTTTCTGAAGTGCAGGGCTACCTAGCCTCCTCAGGCAACTCTTCATACATCACAGCTTAGAGCCAAACTCAGCTTCCTCCTCCTTTCATACTAGTAAATTGTATTAGCATAAATTACCTTGCAGGGAACCTTGTATGGACTGACTTAATCAATGTTAGCAGAGTCTTCATGCTTGTAAGTTTATTCATAAGTTTGTCTTCTGTTTCTTAAAGTATTTTGGACTGAGAGTCATGAGCAGAGGGCGAGGTGGTGAAAAGCTTCTTTAATTTAATATGCTCTTGCTGGAAAACTCCAGCTTCTGGAGAGAATTCTGAGGAACGGATGTCTGCCTTCCAAAATGAAAAACATGCTTCTGTTTGTCAAATGTCAAAACAATAATAATAAAATTATAGCACACATACGGAAAGGTTTGAGTGGGTGTTCTAAAACCATATAGCTGAGCTTTATTTGTAGAAAGCTGAAAAATCCACTACGGAAACTCCCATATTATCTTACCTGTACACACATGCAGTCCAGGGAGAAGGAAAGAAAAAAGAAGCCGAGGAAGAATTGGACAGGCAGAGATTACACTATTTATGGAATAGGAATATAGTTGCTGGCTTAGATAATGGTGAGTTGTGACGCACGCATGGCTATCTCTTTAAATATTCCACCAGGGTTTCTTTCCATTACTCTATTTTGGACTTACCTGGATTCATTTAGTCACAGTTTCCTATCTCTCCATCAGTGCCTATTTTGGTTTCTGTTACCTGTAGATCAGTTTGTTTTCTTCCAAATGCTTGCACTTACGGAATGTGGTTAGGAACTGATAGGGTCCAGAATAAACTAGGTTGATTATTTCTTCCTGTTCTGTACCCAAGCTTGCAGGAAGGATATCCCACCTTTTTTCCCCTTCAAAAATAGTGTTTTGAACTGTTATATAAGAGAGAACAGATAAAAAGGAGGTTAGCTAGAGTACCAATATTGCCTATACAGACTGGTAAACCATTTTAATGTAATTAAGTGTTAAGATTAATTTGTTAATCCTTATATTTCCCCTTGTCCATTCAAAAATGTATCTCTAATTAAATTTCCCTTTGGCCACACTAATGAAAAGAATATCATAGCTACAGTCAGCATGTGTGGGAAGTGGTGATAAGGCCGGATAATTGCAGGATTAATAATTGGCTTCCTACTGAGCCTGAAAGCTATGTACTGTATAGAAACTCACTGAATTACTTGAAATCACATCTATAGACGCTTTGCTTTCTGCTGTTTGCTTTGTACTACTTCTGCTAATAATTCTCTTTTCCCTTTTTTGTGTTCTTCTGATTTTTTCAGGCAGGGTAACAATCATTCTATGGCTACTCAATTGTGTCCAGGTCATTTTCTTATTATTGTTTTTACCTAACCCACCAAGCAAGAAGTGCAGCTGAAAGTGCAACAGTAGTTCTGTGATTAAGAATACTGACTTACTCTCTCGAACTTAGTTCCCTTATTTATACTACAGACTACAGAGTAACTGTAAATGTGGCAGGTGGATCAGGATCACTCTCAAATCTTGCAGGGATGTGAAATAATCTTATGATGATATACAGAGCTTGATGTAATACTGCTATATAAGTAGTATAATTTCATATCTTTTCCTTGATGGAACAGAGGAAGTGGGAGGTGTAGGGGGAGCCATAAGGAACATGAGCCTTGATCTGGCATCCTAGCAAGCTTACCATCATCTCTTCCCTCCACCGTCTTAAATACGGAAACAAAACTTTTTGTCGCCCTGGTACAAACTCTTTGTTAAAAAAACACACAAAAACCTGATCCAGTCATCAGCCAGATCATTTAAAGCAACATTAGAGTATATTGGAAACAATCCAGAAGCAGGACAATGGAGAGAATGCCCTTTTGAATTGCTGTTATTTGTTACGGCTTAGGTATGATTTCTTCAAATACTGGAGCCAATAAAAAATAAATATATGATGGCTTTCTTGCACTAGGGAATCAGGGAACTTGCCACTCATTCCATCTTTCACTCTGTGAGCCTGCAAAGAAATAAGGCATCCACGGAATTGTTCACTTCTGCCTGGATGGACTTCACTTCTGCTTTGGGTGACAGAGGCTTCTATGTTCTGCTTAACACCATTTATCTCTACCCCAGGATATATAATCCATTTATATGAAGACAAAAACTAGTACTGTGGTTAAGGTAGAAACACATTTTCTAGTGATCCCTAAATGCTATGCTTTTTTTTCTTCTTCTTCTTCAGAATAAGGCAGAGAATGACAGTGTTTATGGAAGAAAAACTGACAGTTGAAAGATTGAAAAGTAGACTATATCTATAAGAATTAATTACCAGCTTTACCCACCTGAGTAAATCCTTCATCTGTTTGGCTGTAACCACTGCCCATTCCCCTTCTTATGGTGATTCAAGCCATAAAGCTCCTGGCCATACAATGCTCTGCAGCCTCTGCGTTTGTTAATATCTATAGATTCCTAAAATACTGAATGACTGCCTTGAGCACTTTAGGTATATTATTATTCGTATTTTGGGCAGTTTAATCATTTAATATTCCTCTGCCATCTTCACATATTAATATTTATTAGCATTATCTAGTTAGAGCTTTATTTCATACTTTGGGGATACATTTCCTAGCATCATTTACATAGTTAGTGCCCATGATTTCCAATGCACTTAGCAAAAGAGAAGATTAATCTCTGTAAGTAAAATGTAAGCTAAGTACGGCTAAAAATGAGGTGCTGGTATTCAAGGACAAGTGAAGTGCATATTGTTCTTTTAAATCATAGATTAACAAAGCATATTTCTCATGCATTTTACTTTGACTATAAATTTACTTTTAAAAGAAATCCTGTTTGGACCCATTATTTACGTATAACATAGAAGTTTCTTTTGTATTTATAATCTTTTCTCATAGTTTGCCTTGATGAAAGGAAATAGACTTCAAAGATTATTTGCTACAAATTTCCATAAAGAATGTAATTTATCCTGCACTATATGTCCATTAACTATTTCTGTCTTCAATCTGTCAGCTCTTCGGCAATCTTTTCCTTAAATTTATATGCAAAGCTTATAAAAAAACATCTTATTGATCCTTTCATTATTCAGCATTTTAATTTAATGTTTTTTGAAAAACTAATAAAAATCTAAGTGATGAAGGAAAGGGAACTGTTTACAATTCAGTGAGACTAAAATACATCAAATTTCAAAATTTTTCATAGAGAAGAGTATAGAAAGAGATAATTTATTTATGTAAAAGCTTAAAGACTATCCATGCAGGGGAGGAAAAAATGACATTTTGCAATCATAGTTCTTTTTGCAAAAGTAGGAAATGGCTTTAAAAGCACTGAGTTATGAGGGAGGGAAATAAAACAAACACAAGTGGACCTGTAGTCTACTTGGAGTCCACCTATGGTGTTATAGATCCTTAGACAGATTATATCCAGCTCTACATGTTATCTCTAGGCAAGAATATAAGGTCTGCTTTTTGAGAAACCTTCATCCTCTGGCATGTTGCACACACATGTACACACATAGACATACACATGTGTGTATTGTGGTGAGGGTGGGGTTGGGAGTGGGATTCTTCATTGCTTCTTAACCCATTTCATGGCTAGAAAACCTGCCAGTTTCAAAATTGTCAAAGGTGCTGGGGTCAGTTATAGAAGCAATGTCCAGTTTGGCATTAGGTAATGCAAACATACATAGCCATTTCTTTCTTGGGTGTGCCATACACTAACAACTGATATACACAAACTAAACACACGCACTCTTTAAATGAACAAGCACAACCAAACTACAACAAAAACGTAACAAACATAAGCACAAGCTAGTCATAATGGGTCAACATATCCCTGAGTTTAGTTGATTAGAATTTGCCTAATGGTTACAGTGACATTAAAGTTATGATGTCTGGTATTGTACAGGCCCTTTTGCCTGGATGGAGAAAAACTGTGTTTCACAAGCTATGGAGTCTTACCAACAGTTTCAATTATTATGGCTAGAGTAGTACAATCTACGGTCATCGATGGGACAAAAAATATTCTAAGTGAAGGGCTATCTGTGATTCAATGCATTTGAATAGCCCTGCTTTAAAATGTAATAATCTAAACAGAGAAAGGGGTTAGTGGAGCAATGGTAGCCAGAAAAGAGTTTTATGAGATGCCTTCCCAGAATAAATAAATCAAATATAAATGGAAAGGACAGAAAAAGCAGATTTTAGCTGGACCTTCAAGGAAGAAATTTGAAGAAAATATCTGGTGAAATGATTCAGAATAATATTGTTATGTCTGTAGATGAAATAAATTGTGGGAGGTGGTCAATGTGACTAGGTACAATTGAAGATAGTGTAAATGAGTAGTTAATTAGTCCATCCTAAAAAGAGAGGTTTACTTTGATTTTTGGAGTTGATTGGGACCAATGCAGACTTCTGAAGAAGTAATATCAAAGCAATTCTAAGATACGTTAATCTTACTTTTCTGGATAGTATATAATAAGGGAGAGATATTTTTAAAAGACCTACAGAATTGTAAAATTAATTTTAATTTATCCTTATTTTTTAGCGGTGGAAGAGATTCTTGAAGAATGCAGAATTTAAGGACATTAGTATAGGAGCCCAAGAGATATTGTATGTACAGAACTGTTAGAAAACTCACGTTTCTTACAGAGGTTGGCAAATAGCCTCTAAAACAGAAGAATTGACTACTTTAACATCGATGACAAAGTTTATCTTAGTGAAGTTGGTAGGCATTTTATTTCTCTATTGATAACAATTATGGTTTTATATACCCACTGCATCTCAAAGAAATAGATTCTGAATTAGTCGCCACATTCTGGTTAATTGACCTGAGGCTGTGGCACACGGGAATGTGCGTGTGCACGTGCAGGTTCATGTATATGTGTATTTGGTTTTCTATATTCCCCCATACCCTATCCAAAAGTGGCTCTTTGATTCAGGTAATTGCTCGCTGAAAGTCTTTCCACAGACATTCCTTACAAAGACACAGAGAGATCATCCCTCTATATGGTGTACATGGCCCATGTACACTGCCTTATATTTTCTAGTGCCTAGTTTCTTGTTTCCTGCTATATAACTTTCTTACTTACCCACATGTCAAATCTATTACAACATTTACTCCAGAAACAGCTTTTCATCTTTACCTCTACCTTCTGTCCAGCCCCTACCAACTCTTACTCCTTCTAGTCTAGTTTGTAGTATATTCCCCATTATGTGCTTTCTTTGCCACTTAGCACATGTATTGTAATTAAGATTTAGTCTTCTAGCTTTACACTAGATTAAAATGCCCTTGTATTGGTCAGGTTTCCTTTAATTGGAATTAACAGGAAATAATACAAGCTGGATAAGAAAAAAAGGGGATTCTACTATAGATATTTAGCAACACTTAATGGAACCCAGGGGCTGGATTGCAGCAAGTCATCTGGGGAGAAAAAAAAAAAAGCAAGAAAAAGAATCTAAAACCCCAACAGAAGCCATGGGAATTTTCTCCATTATCTTTGTTTCTTTCTCCTCATCTATTTCAATATTGTTTTTCTTTGCAGACAAGTGTCCATGATTCTGTTCATTTGGCAAAATAGTCTTTGGTCACCCTGGAGCCCAAGAGTTTACCCATGATAGTAGCAGCCACATGCAGACTAGTTTTCTGCCTGTGAACAGACTTCCTAAATTTGCTGAAGAGAGAATTTGATTATTCCAGCTTGGATTTCGAGCTCACCACTGCTGCAATCAGCCAAAGTTAGAGCAGCGCCAGAATAGGAACGTGATTGCTGAGTGACCGCTCTTATAGACAGAGGTTGGACAGAAGCTTTTTATTAAAGTCTGGAGATAATCTTTTATCTTGGAACTCCTGCTGGCACAGTTTTGGCATATACCTTTCAAATACGTTTCTGAATGAATGAATCAAGAGGTGCAAGAAAATCAACTCTCTATTCCATTGACTATTATTTACACTTTTGCATTAAAGTTTCTTGGGCTTTTTTTTTTTTTTTTCCTATCACCAGAAAAGGCAATTCATTTGCCGGATCTATGAGTACATTTTTCTGAGATTGCGTTGTTTAAAAATTACTTCGGAGCCACATTTAAAATTAATATTTTTTCAATTGAGGAAAACACAATGTTGTTGCCATGTATCCATTTCAGGATTAGGATAAATGCTTTATAATCTCCTTCCAACTAGATGGTGGACTGGACCAAATTCTCCTTTCAGATGTGCCATCTCGTTTCCATTCTGTTATTCAGATAAGATTATGTGGAAGTCATATTACAATGTGTTTCCTACCTGGAGGCTCCAACTCTACCTGTGAGGTCTGCAGCTGCCATTTGAATGGTTTAGGTGTTTTTTTTTTTTAATCTATTTACAGTTTGTTTCTCTTTTTTTTTTTTCCCACAACGAACAACATTGTTGCCAAAGACAACGATCCATTAATATTACCAACATTTCCTTAGAAAATTATCTTCTAATTTAGAAACGTTTACATGCCTGCTAAGCAATCCTTGCAACTGATGTGTGTATGTGCCAAATTCACAGATTGAGAATGTAATGGTGAGATCTAATAGTATGAGTGTTTCTAAGGAATATGTTGAGATGCTAAGAATCTGGCAAGTAAAGATTAAGAATCAGGAGAAACAATTATTTCCAAGAGTCACAATGTAAGCATAATATATTAACTTTGGGCACTAATCCAGCTAATTAGGTTGTGATTTCTTTTGAATAGGTGGTTGTTCCAGTTCTAAGTTGTACAAGATTTGCATGAATATATTATGTGAATTTGATGTGATTCCTGTTGCTAAGAATAACAACTTCAGAATTGCTAAACTTTATTTAATAATTCCAGCAAACATACATATTCCTGATGTTAAAGGGCAGAGTATAACTTTTCTAATAATATTTTATCTGAAGTTCTAAAATAAAACATAAGAATATATTTAAAGGTCACATTAGCCTGTGCTCCCTTGGTTTCCATGCTGTTGAATCATGTAGGAAATTAGGGCAGAGTTGATTTCCTGTAGCCTATGAAGAGTAAAAAAACACAGCCTGTACAGACAGTGTTAGCTCATTATTTACAAAATATTTACAGAATATGCTACTTACTTAGATGGAGTAATCAACTCAGGAACCACACCCAGGTCACAGAATTCAGCGTAGAGAAAGATACTCAAGGACAATAGCAAGCCATCTATTGTTCGACAGAAGCATTTTTAAAGTCCTAAGAGTAAAGGCTCATAATTAGCAAGGACAGTGGAAACTATGCCTCAGTATTATTATCTCATTCACTAGGGAATTAGGGTTCTTAAGTCTCACTTACAAAGAAACAGTCAGGTTCCCCCGTATGTATGTCTACATAAAAAATTAAGATAATTTTAAACTTAAGTATTTTCCAACCCCAAACTTTGATTTAACATTCTGAGAAAAATCAGGTATCAGGCTTTGTGAAGTTTGTTTATTTCCAAATTTTCTAAAATTTTCTGAATTTTAGATATCCAGGTGTTTCTTGGCACAATTATTGATATCTATAGACATGCTATAATAAGATAGAGCAACAATTTTACAAACCATATATTGTTTAATGGAAAATGTATTCTCATCTGCTCCACCTTTTGCCATGAACCCTCTTGTAATGTCTATACTGCAGAGTACATGATGAGAAATCAGACAGAGAGAACAGTAAATACTAAAGCTTTATGGTGGGAGTCGGCAAGATCAGAGAGTTAAAAACAAATGCACGAAGGGTCTTGAAGGCCATAGTGAGGCAATGGTACTTTATTTGCAATAGGAAGTCATTGAAGGTATTGAAAGTGGGGAGTAATATAATCAGACTGTGTTTTGAAATGATCTTTGGGTACTGAGTTAAGACTAGAAGTTTGCAGAGTGCAAAAGTGGTAGCAGAGCAGTTAGCAGGTGATTGTATAGTGCAATTGAGAAAGGTTGGTGGTTTTGACTAGAGTGACAGCAATTGGGATTGGCAGAAACAAACAGATTCAAGATCTATTTTGGTGACAGAGTGAATGAATTTGATGTTGCAGTGAAAACAAGACCATGAGATAAGTGGCAACTGCTCTTTCTCTTTATATAATGGATAATTGATATTGTCATACATTTCCTAAAAGCCCTTTATTGGCTGTTTACACTAAAGGAAAAATCCAAAATCCCTATCAGATCCCATAAGGTCTCTGAACCAGCCAAGTTGGTTGAGCCTATCTTTTGGCAATATCTTCTCATTCTTTCTATTTTAGCTGCTCTAATCTCTTCACAATTACTTGAACTTGCCATTCTCTTTCCTCCCTAAGCATTTTTGCACATGATCTACCACTGCTTGGATCATTCTTCCCTTTTCTTCAACTAAGTAACTCATTCTTCTATACATCCTATTCTCACCACTTTAAAAGTCACTACTATCAAGACTTCCTGAAGATTGCCTTTTACTTGTTTGGATTATACCTTGTATTTCTTCATAGGCCTCATCATACATGACTTCTCCAGCAATCAATGCTATGTAGGTGTCTGTAATTTTTGCATCACTAGTTCCTAACCCAATACCTAAAAGTTAGAGAGAATTCAATAAATATTTTGACGTAATGATGGCCTGCCTATATCCTCCTTTTGATGACTCACAATATACTTTGTTCTATTAAACACTCTAGTCTTTATAAACATCCACATATACAAGTAAATAAATATGATGCATATATATATATATACACACACACCTGCACACATACATACATACACATATATTACTACCTTTGTTTAAAACTACATCTTTTGATATGTTGTGTTCGTGGAGTGCTTTCTCTCAGATCACCTATGATATTCTAATAAGAAAGTAGAACATACTTGGAGAAATGTCATGTTAGACTGTGTTTTGTGGAAAATATTATTTTCTACATAGTTTTAACCACTTAATATTAAGGAATGTTAATTTAATTTCCTATGACTTAGGAGAAGTTGACATTCTTAGACCAAAGTTTCATTTTTTGTAAAATGAGAAATATATCAATGATTCTTTCTTTGAACTGTGAGCATAAATGTGCTCACACATATAAGGGCTTAGAATGGTGCCCTGCACATAGGAAATACTCATTAGATATGAAGTATTTTTATAATAAGTAATTTGCCACAGTTTAATTGTATCTTTGGAGGGATGAGATCTTAAATTATAAATAAACCTGTAAGTTAGTTTCCCTTGAAATGTGCTTTCTAAAAAACAGTTTAGCAGTGAAATATAAAAAACCTGGTATATTAGTCAGGGTTCTTTCGGGAAACAGAATCAACAGGAGATATCTATCAATAATATGAGACTTTATAAGAGTCTTTCATGTGACCTTGGGGATGCACAAGTCCAGGTTCCGCAGGCAGGCTGCAAACCAGAGGCTCCAATGAAAATCCGATGAAAGATCCTTGATGAGTTTCTGGGAGAAGTTGGCTGTCCAAAGAAGAGCTGGGAAATTCTCTCTGAATGTTGAAATCACTTCCCCTTTTAAGACATTCAACTGATTGGATAAGAGCGTCACCCATTGATCATGCAATCTCCCTGATTGATGCAGATGTAATCAGCCATCCATGCAGTAAACTCACTGGTGATCGAAGTCCATAAATGCTCTTGTATTACAATTAGCCCAGTGCTTGCTGGATCTAACACCTGGACACAATTACCTGGCCAAGTTGACACATTAGCTTAACCATCACAGTCCACCCCTTGTTAACTCGGCAACCATACACATTACCCTAAACCATACTTAGTCTCTAAGTAAAAACAATAACAGACAAGCATACATGTATATTTTTGCCTAATGATGTTCAACTTCCCTGTGTACAACTGGAAACACATTAATTCCCCACAGAATAGAGTGCAAGTCCTGGGGTAATATTCACTCTTAAACTTGACATCCTTAAATATTATGATGTGGAATTAATACAACTTTTCATATGATAGAGGAAAAGGTTAGGGAAGAAAAGAAGAAATTCGTTTTGTGTACATATACAATCTTATTCATAACAAAACAAGGAAGAAGGGTTCATGACTATTACAGTCCTCGTTTCTGTAACTGGTCATGTAGTCAAAGTTCATATTTATCACTACGTTCTTCCACTACCCATTCCATGTTCCCATTACCTTCAGCAAGCAGTTCAGCTGGCTGTGGTTCTTTGCCTGGTGGGGTGACTCAAACTTTCATTCCCGAAGATTCTGGGCCATTGTTATTCCTGCTTGAATTGGTTTGTTGCAATTTTCCATTGATTTTAATCACAGGGCATGGCAGTACTATGAGACGCCCTAGAGGATCTCCTGCATTCTAGGCGATCTTTTCTTTACCCCCATTATGTAGATGTAGTCCTATTTCCCCTTGATAGTCAGGATCAATCACCCCAGCCAGTACAGTAATTCCCTTCTTTGCCTGTTGATTCACAGGTAAGAGGAGCCCAAAGAGGTAAGGTGGTAGTCTTAAATTCTAGTTCAATGGAATCATTGTTGTGTTCCCTGGTGGCAGCACTCCTCCTTTTGGGACTAAAACCTGTAGACCAGCTGAGCTTAAAGTTGCAGGGACAGGAAGCAAAAGTTTTCCTAGTGGGTCACTAGGGTTAATAATGAGTGGTGCCACTCCCATTTCCACCCCTTGATTCCTGGACACATGAATCCTGGTTATGGGAAAAACAGCACCATAGAGAGGACACTGATTTAGAGCATACACAGCCTCCTGGAGAACATTGCCCCAGCCCTGCAAGGTATTGCCACATAGTTGGCGCCATAACTGAGTCTTCAAAAGGCCATTCCACAATTCTATTACTCCATCTGCTTCAGGGTGATGGGGAACATGGTAAGACCAGTGAATTCCATGGGCAT
This sequence comes from Cabassous unicinctus, assembly GCA_029593785.1. Classification (NCBI taxonomy): domain Eukaryota; kingdom Metazoa; phylum Chordata; class Mammalia; order Cingulata; family Chlamyphoridae; genus Cabassous; species Cabassous unicinctus. The sequence continues at coordinate 31,391 of JAQZBX010021527.1, forward strand.
GTGCCCATTCCCGCACATCATTTGTTGTGAAATGGGTTCCTTGATCAGAAGTAATGCTGTGTGGAATGCCGTGGTGGTAGATAAGACATTCGGTAAGTCCACGGATGGTAGTTTTGGAAGAAGCATTGCATGCCGGAAATGCAAACCCAAGCCAGAGTATGTGTCTATTCCAGTTAAAACAAATTGCTGCCCCTTCCATGGTGGAAGTGGCCCAGTGGAGTCAACCTGCCACCAGGTAGCAGGCTGGTCACCTCGAGGAATGGTGCCATATCGGGGGCTGAGTGTGGGTCTATGCTGCTGGCAGATTGGGCATTCAGCAGTGGCTGTAGCCAAGTCAGCCTTGGTGAGAGGAAGTCCATGTTGCTGAGCCCATGGATACCTCCATCCCTACCTCCATGGCCACTTTTTTCATGAGCCCATTGGGCAATGACAGGAGTGGCTGGGGAAAGAGGCTGAGCATTAGCCACAGAGTGGGTCATCTTATCCATGTGATTATTAAATACTTCCTCTGCTGAAGTCACCCTCTGGTGAGCATTCACGTGGGAAACAAATATGTTCATGTTTTTTACCCACTCAGAAAGGTCTATCCACATAGCTCTTCCCCAGACCTCCTTGTCACCAATTTTCCAATCATGTTTCTTCCAAGTCCCTGACCATACAGCTAAACCATTGGCAACAGCCCATGAATCAGTGTACAAACGCACCTCTGGCCATTTTTTCTTCCAAGCAAAATGAACAACTAGGTGCACTGCTCGAAGTTCTGCTCACTGGGAGGCTTTGCTCTCACTGCTATCCTTCAAGGACGTCCCAGAAAA
>JAQZBX010021528.1:0-32203 GCA_029593785.1 Cabassous unicinctus
AATCCCCACATTGGATCCCTGACTTGTGGAGTGAGGGCTATTATGGTTGGAAAGGCCAAGTGGAAGCCTCTAGAACAGCCCCTGCCTAGCAAAATAGCAAATCAAAGGCAATACCGGATTCCTGGAGGGATTGCAGAGATTAGTGCCACCATCAAGGATTTGAAGGATGCAGGGGTGGTGATTCCCACCACATCCCCATTCAACTCTCCTATTTGGCCTGTGCAGAAAACAGATGGATCTTGGAGGATGACAGTAGATTATCATAAACTTAACCAGGTAGTGACTCCAATTTCAGCTGTTGTCCCAGATGTGGTATCATTGCTTGAGCAAATCAACACTTCCCCTGATACCTGGTATGCAGCGGTTGATCTGGCAAATGCTTTTTTCTCAATTGCCATTAGTAAGGACTACCAGAAACAGTTTGCTTTCAGTTGGGAAGGCCAGCAGTATACCTTCACTGTCCTGCCTCGGGGGTATATCAACTCTCCAGCCCTATGTCATAATGTCTGCAGGGACCTTGATCATCTCTCCCTTGAACAAGACATCACACTGGTCCATTATATTGATGATGTCATGTTGATAGGACCTACTGAGCAAGAAGTAGCAAAGACTCTAGATTTATTGGTAGGGCATTTGTGTGAGAGAGGATGGGAGATAAATCCAACAAAAATACAGGATCCTTCCACCACAGTGAAATTTCTAGGGGTCCAGTGGTGTGAGGCCTGTCAAGATATCCCTTCTAAAGTAAAGGATAAGCTGTTGTACCTGGCCCCTCCTACGACCAAAAAAGAGGCACAATGGTTAGTTGGCCTCTTCAGATTTTGGAGACAACACATTCCTCATTTGGGTGTGTTACTCTGGCCCATTTACTGAATGACCAGAAAAGCTGCTAGTTTTGATTGGGGACTGGAACAAGAGGAGGCCCTGCATCAGGTCCAGGCTGCTGTGCAAGCTGGACCATATGATCGAGCAGATCCAATGGTGTGGAAGTTTCAGTGGCAAATAGAGATGCTGTCTGGAGCCTTTGGCAGGCCCCTATAGGGGAATCACAATGCAGACACTTAGGATTTTGGAGCAAATCCTTGCCATCCTCCGCAGATAACTACTCTCCTTTTGAGAAGCAGCTTTTGGCTTCCTACTGGGCCTTAGTAGAGACTGAACATTTAACCATGGGCCATCAATTTACCATGAGACCTAAGTTGCCTATCATGAGCTGGGCATTGTCTGACACACAAAACAATAAAGTTGGGTGTGCACAGCAGCACTCCATAATAAAGTGGAAGTGGTATATACGAGATAGGGCTGGAGCAGGTCCTGAAGGCACAAGTAAGTAACATGAGGAAGTAGCCCAAATGCCCATGGTCACCACCCCTGCCATATTACCTTCTCTTTCCCAGCCCACATCTTTGGCCTCTTGGGGAGTCCCTTACAATCAATTGACTGAGGATGAAAAACTCGGGCATGGTTTACACATGGTTCTGCATGATATGCAGGTACCACCCGAAAGTGGACAGCTGTGGCACCGCAGCCCTTTTCTGGGACATCTTTGAAAGATTGTGGTGAGAGCAAGTCCTCCCACTGGGCAGAACTTCGAGCAGTGCACCTAGTTGTTCATTTTGCTTGAAAGAAGAAATGGCCAGAGATGCATTTGTACACTGATTCATGGGCTGTTGCCAATGGTTTGGCTGAATGGTCAGAGACTTGGAAGGAACATGATTGGAAAATTGCTGACAAGGAGGTCTGGGGAAGAGCTATGTGGATAGACCTGAGTGGGCAAAAAACATGAACATATTTGTGTCCCATGTGAATGCTCACCAGAGGGTGATGTCAGCAGAGGAAGAGTTTAACAATCAAGTGGATAAGATGACCCACTCTGTGGCTAATGATCAGCCTCTTTCCCCAGCCACTCCTGTCATTCCCCAACGGGCTCATGATCAAAGTGGCCATGGAGGTAGGGATGGAGGTTTTGCATGGGCTCAGCAACATGGACTTCCCCTCACCAAGGCTGACTTGGGCTACAGCTACTGCTGAATGCCCAACCTGCCAGTAGCAGAGACCCACACTCAGCCCCCGATATGGCACCATTCCTTGAGGTGACCAGCCTGCTACCTGCTGGCAGGTCGACTACATTGGTCCACTTCCACCATGAAAGGGGCAGCGATTTGTTTTAACTGAAATAGACACATACTCTGGCTATTGGTTTGCATTTCCTGCATGCAATGCTTCTTCCAAAACTACCATCCATGGACTAACCGAATGTCTTATCTACCACCATGGCATTCAACACAATGTTGCTTCTGATCAAGGAACCCATTTCACAGCAAATGATGTGCAGGAATGGGCATATGACCATTGAATTCACTGGTCTTACCATGTTCCCCATCACCCTGAAGCAGCTAGATTAATAGAACGGTGGAATGGCCTTTTGAAGACTCAATTACAGTGCTAACTAGGTGGCAATATCTTGCAGGGCTGGGGCAGTTTTCTCCAGGAGTCTGTGTATGCTCTGAATCAGCATCCTTTCTATGGTGCTGTTTCTCCCATAACCAGGATTCATTGGTCCAAGAATCAAGGGCTGGAAATGGCAGTATTACCCCTACTGACCCATTAGGAAAATTTTTGCTTCCTGTCCCTGCAACCTTAAGCTCTGCTGGTCTACAGGTTTTAGTCCCAAAAGGAGGAGTGCTGCCACCAGGGAACACAACAATGATTCCATTGAACTGCCACCTGGCCACTTTGGGCTCCTCTTACCTGTGAATCAACAGGCAAAGAACGGAATTACTGTACTGGTTGGGGTGATTGATCCTGACTATCAAGGGGAAATAGAAGTACATCTACATAATGGGGGTAAAGAAGAGTTTGCCTGGAATGCAGGAGATCCTCTAGGGCGTCTCCTAGTACTGCCATGCCCTGTGATTAAAGTCAATGGAAAATTGCAACAAACCAATTCAAGCAGGACTAACAATGGCCCAGAATCTTCGGGAATGAAAGTTTGGGTCACCCCACAAGGCAAAGAACCACGGCCAGTTGAAGTGCTTGCTGAAGGTAATGGGAACATGGAATGAGTAGTGGAAGAAGGTAGTGATAAATATGAACTTTTATCACGTGACCAGTTACAGAAATGAAGACTGTAATAGTCATGAACTCTTCTTTCTTGTTTTGTTATGAGTATGATTGCATATGTACAAAAAACAAATTTCTTGTTTTCTTCCCCAACCTTTTCCCCTATCGTATGAAAAGTTGCATTAATTCCATGTCATAATATTTAAGGATGTCAAGTTTAAGAGTGAATATTACCCAAGGACTTGCACCCTATTCTATGGGGAATTAATACATTTCCGGTTGTACACAGGGGAGTTGAACATTGTTAGGTGGAAATATATATGTATACTTGTCTGTTATTGTTTTTACTTACAGACTAAGTATGGTTTAGGGTAATTTGTATGGTTGCCAAGTTGACAACGGGTGGACTGTGATAGTTAGGCTAATGCGTCAACTTGGCCAGGTATTTGTGTCCAGGTATTTGGTCCAGCAAGCACTGGGCTAATTGTAATACAAGAGCATTTATGGACTTTGATCACCAGTGAGTTTACTGCATGGGTAGCTGATTACATCTGCATCAATCAGGGATATTTCATCATCAGTGGGTGAAGCTTTTATCCAATCAGTTGAATGCCTTAAAAGGGAAAGTGATTTTAACATGGAGAGAGAATTTCCCAGCTCATCATTGGACAGCCAACTTCTCCCAGAAACTCATCAAGGACCTTTCATAGGAGCCCCTGGTTTGCAGCCTGCCTGCAGAACCTGGACTTGTGAATCACCATGGTTGTGTGAGAGACTCTTATAAAATCTTATATTATTGACAGATATCTCCTGTTGATTCTGTTTCTGGAGAGAACTTTGACTAATACAGATAGATAGATAGATAGATAGATAGATAGATAGATAGATAGATATAGTAGTCATTTCATTTGGTGTGAAATGGCATCTCATTGTACTTTTGATTTGCATTTCCCCAATAGCTAATAGTGCTGAGCAACTTTTCATACGTTTATTCATCATTTGTATAACTTCTTTGGAGAAATGCCTATTCAAGTATTTTTCCCATAATTTAATTGGGTTGTTAAGTTCTAAGATTTCTTAATATATTCTGAAAATTAAACCATCAGATAATTATTTCCATGTATTTTCTCTTATTATGTAGTTTGTCTTCTTAGTTTCACAAGTTAGTCCCTTGATGCACAAAAGCTTTCATTTTTGATGAAATCTCATTTATCTTATTTTTCTTTTGTTGCTCATACTTGTGAAATAATGTCTAAGAAACTATTGCCTAACACAAGTTCCTTAATATGCTTCCCAATGTTTCATTCTAGGAGTTTTATAATTTTGGTTCTTATATTTTGATGTTGAAGCATTTGAGTTAATTTTTATTTCTGTATATGGTGTGAGGTAGGAGTTGATCTTCATTATTTTTCACATGTATATCAAATTTTCCCTGCACAGTTGTAGAAGAGACTATTCTTTTCCTGTTGATTGGACTTGGAACACTTGTCAAAAAACTCAATTGGCCATATATGTTCAGGTTCATTTCTGAATTCTCATTTTATGCCACTGGTCTATTTGTCTGTCCTTGTGCCAGTACATGCTTTCTTTTTTGATTACTATAAATTTGCAATAGTTTTTAAAATTGGAAAGTGTGAGTCATCCAATTTCTTTCTTTTTTTTCCATGATGGTTTTGACTATTTGAGGCCCTTTAATTTTACATATAAATTTCATTCTTGACTTTTCAATTTCTAGAAAGAAGACTTGGAATTTTGATTGCATTGAATTTACAAATGGTTTTGAGTAGAATTGATATCTTAACAATATATAGCCTTCTCATCTATAAACATAGAATATCCTTTCATTTATTTAGGTTTCTGCTTTCTTTTAGCAATGTTATGTAGTTTTCCATGTTCAGTCCTTTACATCCTTTGGTAAATTTATTCCTAGATTTTTTATTCTTTTAGTTGATATTTTAAATAGAATTTTTTCATGATTTTATCTTCAGCTTGTTTGTTACTAGTGTATAGAAACATTCCTAATTTTTTCATTTTTGATGTTGTACTCTGCCACTTTGTTGAATTCATTTACTAACTCTAGTAGCTATTTTATAGATTTTCCAGGAGTTTCTGTCTGTAAAACTTGTCATCTGCAAATAGGGAAGGCTTTGCTACTTCCCTTCAAATTTGTATGGCTTTTACTTCTTTTTCTTATCTAATTGCTCTGGCTAGAATTTCCAGTTCAATACTGAATAACAGTGGTGATAGTGGGCATCCTTTTCTTGTTCCTAATGTTGGGAGGAAATTTTAAGACTTTCACCATTGAGCATATTGTCAGCTGTGCATTTTTCATATATGCCCTTTATAATGTTGAGGTTTCCTTCTTTTCCAATTTTTCTAATCGTTTTTATCAAGAAAAGATGTTGGATTTTGTCAATTCCTTTTCTGTGTCAGGGGAGATGATTTTATAGTTTTTTTCTTTTCATTTTGTTAATGTGGTGTATTAGAGTCATTTATTTTCTTATGTTAAGCCATACTTGAATACCTGGGATGAATCTCACTTTGTCATGATGTATAATTATTTTAACGTGCTGTTGGATTTAGTATGCTGCTACTCTGTAGAGGATTTTTGCCTCTGTATTGATACAGGACATTGGTGTATAATTTTTTTACTTGTGGTATCTTTCTTTTTGGTTTAGTACTGGGTGATTATGGGTTCAAGAAATGAGTTAGGAAGCATTTCCTCTGCTTAGATTTTTTGGAAGAGTTTGAGCAGAATGATTGCTATTAAATATTCTTGAAATGTGTTTCATAATTCACCAATGAAGCCATCTGATCCTGGACTTTTCCTTCTTGGAAAGCTTTTGATTATTGACTCAAGTGTTTTCCCTTTTATAGTCTGTTGCGGTCTTCTATTTCTTCCTGATTCAATGCAGGTAGTTTGTGTGCTTCTAAGAATTTGTATAATTCACTGAGGTTATCTCATTTGTTGGCAAACAGGTGTTCAGAGTATCGTCTTATAATCTTTTATATTTCTGTGGAGTCAGTGCTAATGGCTCCCATTTCTGATTTAATTTGCATCCTCTATTTTTTCTTTGTCAGTCCAGTTAAAAGTTTGTCAATTTTATTGATCTGTTCAAAGAAACAAATTTTGGTTTTGTTGATTCTCCCTATTGTTTTTTTCCTCTTTCATTTATCTCCAATTTAATCTTTCTTATTCCTTTCCTTCTGCTTGCTTTTGCTTATTTTGCTCTTTTTCTAGATCCTCCAGTTGTGAGATTTGGTCTCTGATGTTACATCTTTCTTCTTTTTAAATGTCAGCATTTAGAGCTATCAGTTTCCCATTCAGCACTGCATCTTGCTGAATCCTGTAAGTTTTGTTATGTTGCATTTTTGTTTTCTTTTCACTCAAAATGTTTTCTAATTTCCCTTGTGATTTCTCCTTTAACTCTTTGTTTGTTTAAGAGTTTGTTGTTTAATTTCCATATTTTTGTGAATTTTCCAGTTCTCCCTCTCTTATTGATTTCTAGCTTCATTCTATTGTGGTCAGAGAAGATTCATTGTATGATGTCATTATTTTTTTAATGTATTGAGACTTGCTATGTGACCTAATATACTCTTTCTTGGAAGGTTATCACCGTGCACTAGGGGAGACTATGAATTGTGCTACTATTTGGTGAAATTCTCTAAACATGTTTCTTTGGTCTACTTGGTTTAGTTTTGCTCAATTTGGTATTGATCTTATGTCTGGATGCTTTATCCATTATTGAAAATAGTATATAGAAGTCTCCTACATTCAATGTATATCCATATATTTTGCCCTTCAAATCCATGAATGTTTGCTTCATATATTTTGGCGTTCTGTCATTAGGTGCATACATATTTATAATTGTTATATCTTCTTGTTGAATAGACACCTCTATCAGTGTATAGTGACTCATTTTGTCCCTCATAGCAGTTTTTGACTTAAGTTGTATTTTATCTGGTATTACTATAACTACCTCAACATTTTTGGTTACTTTTTTCATGGTACATGTTTTCCAACCTTTCACTGCCAATCTATGTCTTTAAATTTAAAGTAAGTTTATTGTAATCAGCATATAGTTAAGTCATGCTATTTTATTGATTCTGCTGATCTCTGCCTTTTGATTGGAATTGAAGAGTTAATCTATTTATATTTAAAGTAACTGCTGATAATGCAGAACTTTCTATGGACATTCTGCTATTTTGTCTTTCCAAGCCTATTTTGTTGCTCAGTTCTTCTGTTATTACCTACTTTCAAATTTATTTGATATTTTTGTATTCTGCCATTTTCATTTCCTTCTCATTTGTTTCTGTATATATTTTTCATATATTTTATTTCAGTTACCATGAGGCTTGAATTTAACATCCTAACTCTATAACAACCAAGTTTTATTGATACCAACTTAACTAGTGATATCACAGAGATTTCCTTACGTGCCAGAAGCTAACAGAAACAAACATGCCAGAATATAGTCTTCACAAAATGATTCTGCATTGGCTGATCTCTAACGGAGTTTAGTCCTCCTTTCATGGAGACCAACCAGAGGTGAATGTGAAATGCAGGATACTCTCTGTCTTTTCTGAGCCTGAGTTTTTTCTGGGCTTGTGCTTGCTCATGGTTTTTGAAGTTCCCACATTTATGGAATTCAAGTGCTTCCTCTACTCCCTATGAAGTAGACATTCTTACCCTCCAGGGTGCTCTAATGTAGAATTAAAAGCAGGTAGTTCTTTGCTCCAGGCCACTTTGACTTGTTTCTTGCACACTTTTATCTATCCCAAAAGTGCTTCTGCCTGCTAGGTAAGTTCTAGGAGTGCAAACCAACAATGAGTTTCCTGCTTCAGTCTTTCAGGCTGCAACCTGATAAACTGACAATAACATACAGGTACCACAGTGTTTGCATAGGGGTTATTATCCTCCCTCTTGAGCATTGCTAGTGATGTTAATTATACTCTATGGTTTACTAGGCACTTAAATATGGTTTTAAGAATGATTGAAACCTAAAAGCATTTCAGTATTAAATGTACCACATACCATTGTTCTTCTTTATTTATAGTTTATTAATTTGATTATACCTAGAATTTTACTATCAAAAGATAACAAATAGCTTGAGTTTGGAACTGAATATTTTTCAGGAGCAAATTTTGGGGAACTCTTTAAATGCACAGCTTACATTCGTAGTCAATCATGTACAGAGATGCTATGTTTTTGCCTATTCATACAGAATTCCATCCATGTTTGCATTTCACAGGTGTCGTGGTACTGATATCCTCTTTCTTTATCTGTCAAGTTGATAACATCATTTTATATATGTGGCTATTGAAGATAAGACTATGCTTACTTCTATTGTATGCATATTACTTTGCAATATGTGAAACATGAAGTACAAATATCATCTATAGTTAGGTATCAAGGTTGTTTTGATTGAGTAAATCCTTGTATTTGGATTTAGATAAGTATAGTGATTTTAAAATGTTTTAACAATAAATATACGTTCTAGAAACTATCTTTGAGTAAAATAATAGTTAAATATCATTTATTTCTTTACAGTATTTTCAATATTTCCTAAAAGGAGAATACAGAAATATTGTAGCAGGAGTACTCTTCACAGGCTCTAGGATGCTATAATGCCTGAAGTCTCATATTACAATCAAAATATTCTGACAGATCATAGTAAAGCTTTATACCTTCAAGAATATAGTTGGAAAAAAAAACAACAACAATATACCTGGGGTTCTTGCCTGGCTGATTCAAATCTAAATTCCCTGCACCTACAAAAGTTCTTTAAACATAATTTAAAAAAGAATGATAAAATGAATGAATCAATTAATCAATAGAATGTGGCTATATGACTTTGAAGTTCAGGGTAGAACTCAGAGCTGGAGACATAAATATGTGTTATATATCTGCATTTATATTAATATTTACAGCCAGGACAAGATTGCCAGAGGGGAGTACATACGAACAAAGAAAGTATGAAAAAGGAGTCAAGGAACAATTGTCCCCATGCCAAACCATGTTTGGATGTTGAAAAAAGGGGTAGGGGCCAGAAAATTTTACTCATAAGAGATATTAGTTAAGCAAGAAGAAAACCAGGAGTATGTAATATCCCAGAAGTCAAGGGAATTAAGTCTTTTAAGAAGGAGGGGCTGGCCAATTTTTTCACATATTCCTGAGAAAGTATGTAAGATGTAGGGAGACAAAGGACATTGCTCTTTGTAATCGGGAGGGCAGTGGTGCTATATACACATACATGAACAGTTTCAGTGGTGTGCTGGGGCATACATTCAGCAAAGAGAAGACAGTCAGAGAATAAATGGATTATAGTCAACTATTTTGAGGTTTTTTTTTTGTGAAGACCAACAACAACAAAAAATGTCAGTGTTACCTTAAAGTAGATACGTGCTCAAGAGAGGTTTTTAAAAGTATAGATTGGAGGTATAGATCATGCTTTAAGTTACTAGGAATTATGTCTTGGTTTTATAATAAGATATATTTTAAGTCAAATACATCTTAAGTATATTTAATTAATATTAACTGACAATTTAAACTGAATTCCTTTACTTTTTAATTGTTTTTATTTTTAAAGACTCTTTAGCTTAAATAAATGTTACATCAAAAATATAAGGGTGGGGAACAGATGTGGTTCAAGAGGTTGAGTGCTTGCTTCCCACATGGGATGTTCCAAGTTTGGTTCCCGGTGTCTTTGTCTAAAAACAAAGACAAACAACAAGCAAACAAGTGGAAAAGACCAACTCAGGGGAGCCGATGTGGTTTGGTGGTTGAGCACTGAATTCCAGCTCATGAGGACCTGGGTTGGTTCAATCCCTGGCCCCTGGCCCTGGTACCTAAAAATTATATGTATATACACACACACCATATACCACACCCCGTCCGCCTCCCACACTTTCCCCCATTAACAACATCTTTCATTAGTGTGGTACATTTGTTACAATTGATGAACACATGTTTTTATAAAGGAGGAGACAAGAACTGTGACGTAATGGGGAATATAGGCAATGAACACAGATAGACATGGAAAAGACAACAAATGGACATTATGTTTCACAGACACATATAAATTAATGGGTGACTTGGAACGTTTCCATTTAGAACTTTGCATACCAACATATTTAAAGGCACTGGGTAATGAATTGAGGTGACTAATTCAAAAATATGATTTTTCTAAATAGGCTATTGCACCCTCTAAATCTTATCATAATGGTCTGTACATAGTTTTATATTAGCCTAATTATAGTGCAATTATCTGTTTAATTCTTGATTTCTCCCACTAGATTGTGAGCACTTTTACTTCTGAAACCTTGAGTCAGATACTTGTCTATCTAATAATGCCATTTATTGGTTAAGAATGTGTTTTCTGGAGTTCTAGTACCTGGATTTTAATTCTACTCTATCTCTGCTGCTGATTAGCTGTGTACCTCTGCATAAGTTATTTAAATTCTTTAAACCTCAGTTTGCTTTCATCTAAAGTGAGCATAATATTAACATATATCTCATATGATTTTGCAAGTTATATTATGACAAATTAGTGTAAAGCTTTTAACTCAGTGCATATAGTAAACACTCAGCACTATTTTTTTCTTGATTGAACAGGTGAATGAATGAAAGAATGAATGGCATTGACCTGAAATTACAACTCAGGAATCATACTGGTTCAGGCATCAAAGGAAAGGATAGTATTTCTTAAAGATTTGTGTCTGTATGACCATGATCCTGGGAGTAATACTTATGTTTGGGTGAATTTATCGGACTTCTTGGAGAAAGGATTGGAAAGGAGATAAATGTAAGTAACCTGGAGAAACAATATATGATAAAGCACAGAAAAATCAAGTTCTGAGGGTTAAAAAGAAGGGCATAGGAGAACTTGCCTGGGGGATGGTAAGTATTGGTTTGTTGCCTAAAATTCTGAATTGAGAACAGATTCTTAGCAGCCTTCAAGAATATCATAATTTTCTTTTATGTTTTGGTTGGTAGCAAGTTCAGGCCCAAGAAGGAATGAGTACTCATGAGGATTATAAATAAGAAATCTTGACCAATGCAAGAAATAGGGTATTGCTGCTTGGCAAGGAGGAAGATAGAGCTGAGCCTGGGGATCTGGAAATGAACAGGAGGCTTGTGCAAGTGGCTCTGGTACTTGGCATAGAATATAGATAGGGCTCCTGGGATGGAAAGACATGGATACCCTTAGGATAAATGGAATAAAATTTAGCTACCAACTCAACATAAATGCTGATTTGTCATTTTGACAGATTATGTTCTTTTTTTTGAGGAAATTGCATATTGCTACTTGTTATGTATAATCTGAATATTACTTGATTATGAATAGTAAATAGAATATCTGATTTTAAAATGAAGTTATTTCAAGTTCTAGAGAAAAATAGAATTGATTATATTGCAATATAATCTCTTTGGTTACTTTGTAAATATATGCATGAGTTTAGTGATTTATGATAAAATTGCCTGCATTTACCTCTAAAAAGTTTAATTTCTAAATCTATGGGGAGTTTTCAGCAACAGAAGAAACACCATAATTCTCCAAAGGTTACAAACTGTTATGGAATACCAGTTCTGTTTTGTGATTTTTAGTTCTCTGACAAGCAAATAAGATTGGACATTAGAAATAAATTTTATCAAAAAAGTGGGAACAGAAAGGGAGGTCCTAACAGAAATAAAAAAAGATTAAATCAAGGCAGAGTTGAGGAGGAGCACTTAAAAAAACAAGAGAGAAAAATAGTGGTTAAGAAACTTGAAAAACAAACCTATTTTTACCACTTACAGAATGCATTTGATAGATTCACCTCAGGATACAAAACTGATTAATATCCCTATGGGCTTATCATTGAACAACAAAGAAAAGAGTGTATTTCCATTTTCACAAGAGACACTATAAGAAATCCTTGTTATTTCTATTTTTTTAAAAATACCACAGTAACTTACTCTTTGATGTTAACCCTATAATATCTCTGTGAATGTCATTATTTTTTAAAAAGTGACTCTCTATGCATTATTGGTAACTGAGTCTAAATACATTGGAACTGCCTTGCACATTTAATTCTATCAAAATGGCTCTAGAGATTAGCAAAGAAGTTTTCTCCTCTCTGAAGTACTACAAAAAAGCACTACCTTATTGCTATCATCAGGTACCTCACAGAGGTCTAGACACAGACTATTTCTAAATAAATAACATTCAGAGGCATCCAGTGCTGATACAGAGCATGACAATGGGATATAACATTGCTGACTTTCTTCTCAAGTTCTATGAAGTCACTTTGGCTTTGGTAATTTTAGTTGTCTCACACCAAGCAAATGTTATGGAAATTGCTGTTAACAATCATGCTGTTGTTGTTCTTTTTTATTCGAGTGAGAAGTGATGATTGTTTTTCTTGTTTGTTTGTTTGTTTGTTTAATTTTGCTAATACATTTTGAAACAGGAGTCTTAGGAAAACAAATCCGAAATTTAGTTGGGACAATGAAAAAGCTAATTATGGACTTATATTTTCCTTTCGTCTTTGAAAGAGCTTGCCCTATAATATTAGAAACATCTGAATATTTAGTTATGTGGCAGCACATCAATATGCTATTTAGTTTGAAAAGTAATCAATTGTGTAAGACAGCATGTAAATTTCTTTTTGAATAATATTTATATAAATTAGAACTGGATTTATATCAACTATGGTATTTAAAAAACAAAATCTAAAGTGCCAATATATTAAAGATATTTTTAAAATCTACCAAAACTTTACAAGCTATTTTAACACATTGGATACATATTGAAGAAAGGAACACCCAAAGACAAAATTTTTCCATTATTAAAGACACAGATAAGTCTCTTTCATCTTCATGAATCTCTTTAATCTCTCAAAAACAATCTGAAGCCCTTTAAATATTGCTCAGTTTCATGTCTCTCTTTTTTGGGATTTTGAGTTACCAACATGTTCATTTGATTTTTCCTCCTTATGCAAGTACTACTTCTTTATAATATAAATAGCCAGTGCATTTCTCACGTGCCATCTTATGCGATTCCTTGCATTCTACTTCCCCCTATCTCTGAATTGCAGTGTCCTAATTGTTTCCTGCCCATCAGGCTGCCCTAATTTTTAACAGTATATTTTACTGTCCTGTTTCTGTGGCTCTGAATCCTTATGTCCTTCATCTATCTCTTTATTTTAATGTGTACATACATAGAAAAATTTATTTGGGTTTAAACATTGAAAAGAACTTGAAATGTTTACAAGGGCACAAGGAAATATAAGATAAAGTATAGGCTTTCTCTAATGTTATTTTCAACATTTCTCCAATTTTATTAATTAAATGAAACACATTAAACTTGCAGAGCTTTGGAGTAAAGTGCAGTATCTTTTGAAATACTTAGAAAATGAAATGAAACTCTGAACTACAAAGAAAAAAAGGAGAATATGCTTTTTAAATCATTCTATAGCAAGGAGGCCAAGGTTGGGTCAAAGAATTAATTCACTGTTTTTTTTTCCCATTACTTCCTTAGGCAAACTCCGGCCAACTTATTTTAAAAGTCACAAAGACCATTTTAAAAGAATTCAAGATTAAGCATTTTTTCTTATATTTATATAGGCATTAAATGCTTTTAAATATGGCATTAAAGGAAACAGTGTGGTAAGGTACTTCTAGCAAAGCAGAGTAAGAATTGACTTATATTTGACAGGAGGGCTAGTGATTTTTTTTTTTCAAGGAGGTACCAAGGATTGAACCCAGGAGCTCATACATGCAAAGCAGATGCTCAAGCACTAAGCTACACACACTCTCTGGCTAGAGCTTATTTGACCAAAAATAAAAAAATTGTGTTCCAAGGCAGAAAGAAATGATTTCCAGACTCTGTACAGGAAGTTTAATAGAAACTAAGGTTTTAGAACTTCCTGACTCCGGAATATGTCCTTTGGAATGAAGTGTTTATTTGGATTTCATTCCCCACTTCTGTGATTCATATCCCAGAAACAAAAAAACAAACAAAAAAAAAACAGCAATGGCACAATCAATGTTAACGTTTTGTTTGGTTCCTTATTCAGCTTTAGTTTTCATGTGCCTTTTTGTGAATCGCGACCTACTCAGTGAGTTCATTCTCAATATAATAACATGATCTTACTCAGTATTCCAGACCATGCTTATTTAAACTTTTTCTGTAAAAGGGCCAGATAGTATATATTTTAGGATTTGTGGGTCATATGGTTTCTGTCACAATAATTTAACTTTACCATTGTAGTGCAAAAGCAGTCACAGACAATACCTAAACAAATGAACATGTCTTGTTCCAATTAAATTTAATTTATGGACATTGAAATTTGAATTTAATATGATCTCATATGTCACAAATTATTCTATTATGTTTTGTTTCTGTTCTAAAACATTTAAAAATGTAAAAACCACTCTTTGCACATGGACCATACAAAAATAGGTTAAGGATCAGACTGGACCAAAACTCTGCTCTTTTTTGAGTGAAAGGCAATCCTGTTGGTGAAGATGGGGGTATAGCTGGAAAAACACAGTGGAGTCTTCTTATAAAAAGAAGTATGGTGATTTTTTTAAGGAGGTACCAAGGCTCATTTTGTACTTCAAAACCATGCAGAGCCTGAGATAAGGTAGACAGACACACACATTGAGCATGTATGGTGTGCCAGGTGCTGTTCAGATATGTGAAAAGTTGATGTCACCATAACTTGTGAGGTGGGAATTGAGTATAACTGGAAAAATCAGAAGGGACTAACTACCTTAACCAGGAATGCGCAACTAGTAGCTATTGAATCTACCGTTCTAATCCAAGTCTGTTGGAATCTGAAGCTGAGGTTCTTTCCACTAGACCACATTGTAATAAAGTTCATGTTAAATAAAGAAACTGCAAGGAGTTTGATTCCCAAGTAATATACGCTAAACCTTCAAAGAAGTATGAGATCGATTAGCAGTGACAGCATTTCAGATATCATTATGCAGAAAAGTCTGTTGAGAAATTCCCCTGAAAAGAAGATAAAAGCTTAGGGAATAGGATGAACCCACAAGCTTAGCCAAATCTACTCAATAAAACTTGTCCTGTCCTTTTATGTTTAAGCAGTTGGCAGCCACAGGGTGGTCTGAGTTCAAAACTGCTGTTTATCCCAAATGTAAAGCAGTCTTTAGCAGTGAAGGAATCCTTTGCATCTACAAAGCTTTATTTATGAAACAGAGAACCGCTGTTCTAGGAAACTTGCAAAAACTTGCATTTTCCTACTTTTGCTGGCTTTGCAAAACATTGTGCACAGCTGTACTCAAACCCATTAGCTCAACCTTTCAGAAAATTTCTCACAGAAATTGCTTAGAGGTACACGGGCTGACAGTTGCTGTGTGTTTTGAGGGCTTTACATGTTGGTAGCTGGCTCAGTATTTTTTTGTTTAACTGGTCCGTAGAGACTGGCCATCTTAGAGAGGGAAGTTCCAAACCTCAGAAAGAATGACATCTACCTCAGCCCATAATCAGCTAATTTAAGGAATGGGAATACCACTGACCCTGGGGAACTCTTACCTTCCACTCTACATTGAGATAGGGTGAGAGGGCTGCAGAAAGCAATTCAAACAATGGAAAACTAAGGAGAGATTGGGAATAGAGAAAATTAGCTTTCAACATATATAAACAACATATATAAAGTCCATCACTTCAAAATCCAGGCACATCTGAGGACATCAAAACTTTAAAATATAAAAGTGAATATCTGATTTTGATTACAGAATTACTAAGGTATGATATTTCACATATGCTTATAGTATTGTGTATCACATAGGGTGATTTTTCAAAGGTCAGTGAATTTTAGTAGTGGCAAGTGATCAAAATGAAAGAGCAAACTGCATTTGAATCATAAGCATGCCAGATAATGGCTTAGGAAGCATAGAAGGGAAATGCACACTCACTCCCAAGTAATCTGCTGCAGTTAGTTCAGTCATGTGGTGAAGAGCTTGGGCCTTGGTCATATTATACCACACCCTAAAAGGTAACTTTAGGCAAATTAACATGTTTGTGCATTTATTTCTTCAACTTAAAAATCAAAACTCAATTGAATTATCTTTAATAACTAAATATATGCAAAAATTCTCATCCTCATCTTACCTGCCTACTTTTTAATCCATGGCTTGTATCTATGAGGCACCTGCTAAAGGTACCACTACAAGATTTAATAGCCATGTAAACAGCAACAGAAAATTACTATATATATCTTTAGTGCTTTAAAATATAAGATTAAAACCATAGTGTTTTGAATTTAAAGCAAAAGGTGGTCCTTAAAATTTCTGGCGGCAAATCAGGAAGAATATGCCAAGATGGTTGATATAATTGTAATTTCTCTTAAATATTATGAAAGTTTCTATCACTTATTGGGTAGTTATTAAAGAATCCAGAAATAATTATATTATTTTATTATATTTTACAATAAACACTCCTTTGAAAAAACAAAACCAATAAAATGTCAAACTTTCACAAAGGAAAAAAATATTAACATGAACTTTGTCAAATATATGACTGATTGTTTTCTTCATTTCTCAGGCTAGAGAATATTATAAAAGCAAATTAATATCCTAAAATGACATCAGGGGAATAAGTTATAGTCTCTACACATTGAGCCAGAACTGTTAAAAATTAAGTAGTTTTTATATAAAATTATAGCACATAAGAGAATAATGGTGACCATTATTTTAACCTAGTCATGTGTCAAAACTAATATAATAAAATCTAGCAAATATGAAATGGAATACCCAGGACATGCTCAATTAACCTGGGTGTTTGAACCTTTAAAAGGGAAGACAGGTGCTTAGCAAAATATCTGGAATATTGTTTAATTGGAAAAATCATATGTGTATAAAAATTATTTAGAGTTATAAAATAATATATGGTGTTTCGATAAAAATTATTTTGAGAAATATTTTTACAATAACTTAACCAATGCAAGGGAGCCTAATGCTATCTGATAGAAAATAATATAATAAAATTATAAACAAACAATGAGTTTAAAGAGAATAATATTTTCTTTTTTATTTCTCATTTATTAAATGGACCCAATTAGGAATTCTCAAACTAGGAGAGAGATATCTTAAATATCCCTATATTTAAACATATGACAAAGTTATTAGTCCAGATAGTGAGAAAGTGACAAATTTTTCTTCAAGGATCCCTTATTGTTTTAGAGGTAGACACACTTCTAGAGGAGGTAGAACAAATTGATTGCAATTCTGGGGGCACCTGAGAGAATGACAGCAGACCAGAGGACTGTACATGACTAAGGCTAGACCAAGGACTGCACAATGTCCGGCTCTAGAAGTCAGTTTTGATTAAGAAGGTTACCAGTAAATCAATAAATTTAGAGCCAGTCATGTTTAAGAAGGCAAGGATTAAAAATAGTTTAAATGCAGTAGAACAAAGAGAGAGGGACAAACTTTGGAAATAGAGGATTTGGAAATTATTTGTGGAAGCATTCAATATTTTGGACACATAATTGGAATGATTGTTATGTTTAAGTAATAGTGGCTACCACAAAAATATCAGTGTTTTTCATGGAATTCTATTAAAGGGACCATACTAATATATGTGGTTACCCAGTCTTCAAGACTCCTTCACATACCAGTGGAAGATTTTAATCTTCTTGTAATAATTGAACTGACACTACTAAGTTCAGATGTGATTTCACAAAAGCTTTACCCACTGCCACCACTCTTTAGAGGGCATGAGAGCAGATTGAAAAAGAAAGTGCACTGTGCCACATTTTTCTACTTATTAAAAGACTTTTACTATAGTGAATTAGTTTCCCAGACTGATCTCACATCAGAATGCCATTGAGGATTTGTAGTAACACATATTCTGGATTCTACCTCACATTCCTGAGTTAGGATGTTTTGGTGTGAGGCCTGAGGATTATATGGTTTTTTTCCCACATCTCCATTAAGAAATCAGCCAAGTTATATATTGAAAACCAGAATTTAGGAACCAATGCTGCAGACCACCTCTTATGGATTGAAATACTGTCCCCCTAAAAAGATACATTGGAGCCCTAACCCCGGTACTTCTTAATGTGAAATTATATGGAAATAGGGTCATTGCAGATGGAATTAGTTAAGTTCAGATGAGGACAAACTGGACTAGGGTGTCCCATAGTTCAATATAACTGGTGTCCGTGTAGGAAGGGGAAAAGAGACAGACAGATTCAGGGAGAAGTACATTTGAAGATGGAGGCAGAAATTGGAGTAAATGGAAAAATAAAAGCCAATGAATGCCAAGAATTGCCAGAATATAAAGAGGCAAGGCAGGATTCTCCCCTACAGGTTTCAAATGGAGCATGGCCCTGCCAAAACTTTGATGTTGGACATCTGACATCAGAACTACAAAAGAATAAATTTCTGTTGATCTGAGCCAACCAGTTTGTCATACTTTGCTATGGCAGCACTAGGAAGTTGACACCATTCATTTCCTCTGGTTCATGGAAAAGAAACTGAGGAAGATTAAATACTGGCTCCTAGAAGTAGATGATTTCTATGTCCAAATCAAATTCTGTCAATGTACTTGGATTCTGGATCAAAATGAGCTCAGTGTTAGGCATTCAGCATTACTATCTTTTAATAGAGTTAGTATGTGATGTGTTGTTAAATGAACATCAGAAATCCTTTGAGACATATTTATAGTGTGTATTCTAACCTTCACCTTAGCTAATCCTTGATCTTCTGCCCTCCCCTGACAGATTCTTATTTTTTCACATCCAAAGCCAATTGAACTTTCCATAATGAATTAGATGAATGGAAGTTTAATAAACTGTGATGCAGAGGGCGGTCAATCTATAAGTTGTAGCAGGATGAAAAAATGCAGATACTCTTATTTTGCACATTTAAATTTATAATAAAAGACAACTTAAAGGAAAATAGTCCAGAGAAAATATAGAAAACCAGCTGGCTAAGGGGTTATTTTCCTCTTAGCCATAGAAAAGAAACTCGAAATATGGGAAATATGGAAATATGGGAAATATGGGATATGATATATCTGAAGTAAGTTGAACTTACAGAAAAATTTTAAAGTTAATAATTTTATACAATACAGCATTATCAATTATGATTGAACTAATTTAAACAACATTTAACAACTCTGGTATGTTACTCAAACAATGGTCTATGGACCAGGATCAGTCCATAAACAGAAACTGAGAGTAAGCATTTGAAATGTTGTAGAAATATACAAGAATAATTTTATGGCTGGTGAATCTAAAAATGAAAATATGAGCTGATGTTTTTATTTCATTTCCTAATGATGGATTTTTACTGAACTTTATAAAAGTATTATAACATGATGACTTAGAGGAAAAAAAAGTACTCTAACAGAGATATTTTTAAAGTGTCACTCTGAACACATGAACCTTAAGTAAAATAAGCTAGTGAAACTGTAGGTTGAATAAAATGAAATAAGTTTATTTCCTGCAGAATTCAGAACCTTTAAAATAGAAATGTGTGGTGTGAATCTTCAAAAGGAAAGCTGAGTGAACAATTTTTCTAATTACATTCGAATACAGAATATTTTTTGTTGTTGTAAAGCATCACATAAGACTGGGATTCTTCAGACTACTGGGGAAATAATTTATTTTAACAAAATAAGTAAGAGATGCATGGTAAATTCCTATTTAGTCAGTATATAAACATGAAATAAGACTCTTCCAAATAATGTCCTTAGCACTTCCTTTTCTAAAGAGGGAATAAATTAGATACCAGGAAAAAAATTCTATTCGGTTAACTAAGCAATAAGTAAAGATACAAAAACACACAAGAGAAGAAACTGAATTTGATTACTCTGTGCCTTTAATTCAATTAACATGAGGTTGTTGAAGACTATGTGCTTTTTTTCTATTTTAAACAGAACTTTATTCAAAGAACAAAAATTTAGGCAATAAACTTGCTTACATCCTCCCTAAGGGAAACCAGGTTGTTACTAATAGGAAATATTCTTGGTTTTACTTCAGTTTTATGTGCAAAATATTTGAAACCATAGTTTCTTTGTCTTTTATAACTTTGAAGAGAACTAGAAGATAATAAACTGTAGGCATGTATATATATATATATACATATACGTTTTTTCATGAAGAGTTTGGAAGTAAATTGACTTCAATGTATTTCAGATACTTAATAGGATGGAGACAAAGTCTACACATTATGTAAAAGAAGGCTGAGCAATACTATAGCCTATTGAATAAAGATATTTTCAGTGTTGCCAGAAGGGCCTGAAGGTACTTTCATCTCAGAACAATTCTCTGAAGCACTAGCTTGTTTATTTCATTTACCTGCCTGTTAACTCACAGTGAACCAAATCATTCAATATTTCAAACTGATGGCCCAAACTCTTCCAAGAGCTTTCAGTGTTCCAAATGCATTCCTAACTGAATGTCAAATCTCCAAAAAAAAAAAAAAAACAATGATACTCAACAACCAAGATAAGTATTTTAAACAATTGTGTATGAAAAATAGAGTCTCCAGAGGTGTGTGACAAAATCTCATTTCTAGAGATTTTGCATATTGATATGGGGTTATTAGTCAAATACAAATAATAACAGAGAAATTACAGCCAACAAAACAAAAGCAAAGCAATATATATGGTGCATGACAAATGAACATTGTCATTGAGTACATTACCTTCCAAGATTTAGCCAACCACATGGATTGTACCCATTAAGTACAATTGGATTCTACCAAATGGAAAAGGCATTTTAGGTGGGTAAATGAACAAGACAGAGAGAAAGAATATTTTCATTAGGGAGACTATGTGGTCGGAAGGGAGAAAAACACATGGTCTATTTATTCAAGGCACAGCAAATAGGCCAGCATGGCTAGTTCAGTGATATAGAGAACTGATAGGAAATACTTTACCTAGAAATTTGCTAAGGTTGACCAGGACTGATGGTAAGTAACCATAAATATTAAGCTAAAGTGATTAGATGTTAAACTATAGGCAATGCCAAATCACTGACAAATTTTAAATATTTATTCAAGGCACAGCAAATAGGCCTTGAAATCAAATCAGATTTCAGCAAATTTAATATAGTAACTATGTAATGAGATTAAAGAAGTAATAGGTTAAAAAAATGTGAAAGTCTTTTTATATTATGGTTTATACTTTGTACCTTACCATTTTATACATTATTAATAGGGGAAAATGTGAGAAGAGGAGAGGCTGGGGTATAGGGGCATCCCCTATACTTTTGATGTAACTTTTCTATAACCTAAAATTCCTTTAAAAATAAAGTCTTTTTATACAGATCAAGCATCACTTCATAAGAGATTAAACAGCAGTCTTGACCATAGGAATGAAATGGAAAGGTTATCATGGGAAACATTGCCACTATTGTTTATAGTGAACTCTAAATAGAACTCTAAATAGATGGGTGGGTGGAAAAAAAGCAGAAAGAACAGAATTAAACTTATCTGCGAAGCATCAAACCTGTTCAAATAACAAAATACCTCTGGAACTTTTTAACAATGCTGCAAGCAGATGCACACTGGTAGATGTTTAGAAATATAAAAAAGAATGTGAAGAAAGAAAAGTAACTTTTAAATGTGGATTAGACTGTATAAGATACTGCACTGGAACACACAAAAAATAATATTAAATTTTAATATTTCAGAGTCAATTTTAAACAGATTATGTTTGACGATGTGGCAATGGGCAGTATATCTGAATGAATAAGGCAACACTGAAAATTATAAGTAAGTCTAGCACTGAGTATATCAATTATGTGAGTTTCATCAGTAAAGTATACAGAATAAGTCTGCAAGTAAAAGGAGCTCTAGAATAATGTAATGGAAAAACATAAATGACAAGAATTACAGTTGAGTCAGACTGTATTGTACAAGAAAGATGAGAGTGCAAAAATAAGAAAAGAATCCCTGTATCAAAAGGAACAATGTTCAAATCAAGGTGTGTTAGTCAGGGTTCTCTAGGGAAACAGAACCAAGAGGAGATATCTGTAAATAGTATGAGATTTTATAAAATTATTTCATGTGACTGTGGGGATGCACAAGTCCAAGTACCGTAGGGCAGGATGCAAACCTGGGGTTCTGATGAAGGTTCTAAATGAGTTCCCAAGAAGGCACTGGCTATCTGAAGTAGAGATGGGAATTCTCTCTCTAAATGCTGAAACCACTTCCCTTTTTAAGTCCTTCAACTGTTGGATGAGACCTCATTCATTGTTGATGGCAATCTCCTCAGTTGATTGTAGATGCAACCAGTCAAGTATGCAATCAACTCACTGATGATTAAAGTCCATGAACTGCCCTTGTACTACAATTAGCCCAGTGCTTGCTTGACCAAACAACTGGGCACCATTTCCTGGCTGAGTTGACACATTAGCCTAACCATCACATGAGATGTAATCAAGATTATGCTTTCTTCCTAAAGACTGGCTGACAGCAATCCTTAACTCCTCTGCCACGTGTCAAGGTCCATTGTGGCACCTGCTGGTCTCTCCCTCCTCTTCTGGGCTTTGTTTTCAGATTCTTGCTTCAGTGGCTCTTCTTTCTGTATTCATCCCATTTATAAAGGACTCCAATAAGAGAATTAAGCCCCATTTTTTTTTAAGGTTTTGACAATATGTACAATGGCCTGTATCCATCATTGCAATGTCATGCAGAACAATTCCAATATCCCAAAATGTCCCATGTTATACCTATTCTTCCCTCTCCCTCTCCTCAGAACCTCTGGTGACCACTGCCTTTGTATCAATATTACAAGTCCTCTCATTACTAGAATAATAAGTGTGCTTTAGTCCATAGTTGCAGTCCGCTCTTATATTTGTTCATTTCTCAATCTTGAGGATTTGGGAATAGTGATGTCGACTCTGCTTCTGGTTGAGTGGGGGCTTAGAGCCCATGGGGCAGATGGGTGGAACTGCCTTGCTTACAATTATAGATAACCTCTGTTTTTTGGTATGGGTGTTGTCCATCATAATAATTTTGTTAGTTGTCCTGGGTGAGTCCGATGAGTTGGAGATAGGTATTGGCAGCAACTTTGATGAGATTCAGGGCTCAACTGGCTTATGAACAGCTGGAAGATTTAAGTCTCTGGGACATATATTTAGTGGATATAATGCTAATTATAGGTTCAAATAAAAGGGGCATAAGAGCCATGCGTAAAAAAATTAAAAATGACTCCAACTCCAATACATTGGGGGGATAGGTTGCCATATATTCCAAAGTGAGACCCACTGAGAAGCTGCTGAATTCCTGGGGTTGTCTGACCTGCTTATAGTGTCTAGATGTCCCTAGAGCCCTCAGAAGCCCCCCAACCTCCCACTTGAGGCACCGTTTACTGCGGCAGTCAGGGAGATCCTCCTAAAATGTGCATAAGCATAACCTCTGGAATGACTTCCCAATTCACTTTGAAATCACTTAGCCATACAAACTCATTTGTATTTAATATTTCCTCCTTTTGGTCAAGGTCTTTTTCCAACTGCATCACTAGTTGTCACTTGGTAATAATCCTTCGTTTCCAGGGAGGCTCATCTATGGGAGTCATGTTCCATGCTGGGGAGAATGTAGTGAGTTTATATGCTGAGTTTGGCTTAGAGAGAGGCCATATTAGAGCAACAAGGAGGCTTTCAGGAGATAACTCTTAAGCAATATATAATACTAAGCTAAGTTTCAATTTCACAAGAACAATGTTCATAAATATATGCATCAATATCAAGGGCGTGGCATATTGGTCTGTGCTCCTTTGCTAGGCATTGCCCATGTACTCTAGGAATTTTTTGCCACTCTATTAGAGAATATAGCAGGATGGGAATTCAATATTCTTTTGGTTATTGTGCAAAGACCCATCCTTAACTGAAGTAGTCTCATCAAAACATCCTACTTACAATGGGTTCACACCCACAGAAATGTATTAAATTTAAAAACTTGCTTTTCTGGTGTACATACAGTTTCAAACTGCCACAGGTACCCAGGGATAATGTAAAAGAAAAAAAAATCATACTATATTTGTAGATTCCTTGCTCCACCATAAAATCCTAATGCTAACAAGAACAAAAAGAAAAGGGCTAAAATATATTACATAAAAAACTCTGTGCCAACTGCTTCATGTTAACTTTTTAAAATATATACTTTACACAATGTTAGGAGGTAGATACTGTTAATATTCCAATTTTAAATAGATACCTGAAGTTTAACAGTGTTTTATAATTAACTGGAAAACATAATTTGCAGATGGTAGAATTCAAAAGTTACCCAGAGATGCCAAATTAAAAAGCCTATATCCTTAATTTAGATGCTGTAATGCCAAGAATTCACTGCTAAGTAAAGAATTACTGTCAAGTCTTCTTCACATTGGTAGATGTTTAGATATATAGACAAATTTATTATTACTTCTTCTGGACCAAGTTCTTCCTCTAGTCTTCCTTGGTTTTGTTTGGTAGATTAAGGAAAGTGGAAATTATTCATTATTTGATTTGTTATTTAACTAGTAAATGTAGAAAATCTATATAAATTGGCAATAATTTTTAATGGCATCTTCTTCATTAGGAGTTTTGTTGTCATACTTGCCTGACTTAAATTATAAGAAAAAAATACTTCAATCCTTCACTTTTAAAATTGCCACCAAAATAACACCAACACAAAATATGGACGGCATTGATTCTATTGACGAGATGTGTTGGCCATTTACAGTGAGTATTAGCATTTGGGTGATTGATAAATTCTGAGATACTAGTGAACATATTCAGGGACACCCGTTTCAGTTTGCTTTTTTCTGACACTGCAAACTGACTATTTATGGCAACTCCTGCCTTAGGGCTGTGAGGAACAGTTGTGTTCATTGATTAAAGAAAGTAAAGACATACCAAGGTAAAGTAAAACACAAATAAGGGCTTTCAAAGACATCTAATGATGAGATTTCTTCAGGGCACACACAGTATCTTAAGCTTCTAAAATTCACATAAATGACTTTAAATAATCTCAGCCACAATTAATTTTTCAAAGGTATAATCACTCTTTGTATGCTGCAATGAAAAAAATGGAGGGTTTGCAAACCTGTACTGAACAAAGAAAGAACAGTCTACTAAGAATAAAGCAGATTCAATTTTGAATAGGAATACTATAAATATGGATAATAGAAGTGCCTTTATTTTTCAACATTGTTGGTGATTGAATTCCCTCACTACTCCACATTATTGGATAAAAATTTCTGGACTTGAAAACACTTGCTGTTAAACTGTGTAAGCTATCTAACTCACCCAAATGCCCTATTCAAATCACAAGCTGGAATTAAAAATGACTTCATAATTCTTATAGATCTTCCATTACCGTTGATTTTAACACAATATTGCAATATTTACTGATAGAATGAGGGATCTCAGGATTTATCATAACATCATTGTTCATATGCAATATTAATATCCTTTTTATACCATCATGTCGAGAAACGTTGACATATTTTCTAACAGACCTAGCTTCAACTATTTAACAAAGAGAAATTCACTTCAAGCATGTCCCAAAATAGGAAATTTACGACGGTTTTTCATTCATTTCTGGTTTGTATGATGGTACTTAACGACACTTGTGAATTGAAATCGTGACACCAAGTCACATGAATTTCCTAAACACACAGGTTTCTTTCACAAGAGAGAAACTTTCAGAAGGCAACAGGCATACAGAATGTTGAAACTGAGGCGGAAGAAGTGTTCTTAGAAAATTTCCAAATAAATTGATCACTCTCATTATTTCTTGGATAAAAAAACTGAATAAATAAAGGTCAAATAACTTACCTAAGATGTTTCAGTTATTTAATGTAAAAGTAGCTTCCTCCTGCACTAGTTTTATCTTTTAAGCAGTGTTTGGAGGCTGTGATTAGAGAGTTAGGGATTTAAATTCTCTAAGCAAAGAAATGCCATGAAAATTGTGATTTAGGAATATTATATAAAATAATGGTATTACTCAGGGAAAAATAATACTTTCTATTATATAACATGGGCATTTTATGGGATGGCCACATTCTGATACCTTACATGATTTATATGAAAGCAATTGTAGCAGTTTGGATTCTTTGGGAAGGAGACTGTGAGACTCAATGTGTTGGGTAGAGAGTTACCAGTGAGTGCACATGTGGAAGCGACAGGGAGGAAGTAGGAGTGGGCAGGGGGAGAAGCTGAGTTGCAATATAGTCCCTAAAGGCTCTGTCAACCTGAGAAGATGCTCTGAAGAAATATGTCTTTTGGCTAGCACCTTGGTTGGTCTTAGATTAGTCTCTTGGTTAGCACCTTGGTTGGTCTTAGATTACATGTTGGTGTGACATTGACCTCATCCTCAAGGTGCCTGAGCCCCTGTTTGTTTTGGCTACTAGGGATGATTCACTTAATTATTTACTACCTCCTTTGCACAAGAGTATATCAAGAGGAACCCAAGAAGATTACTCAGGTGCCAGTATATTCTTTTCTTCCCTTCCCTCCATCATGTAACAGTAGCCCTTACTTACTCCTCATTATCTGTCAATTACTCCTGCCACAATAATAATTCCTTTATATGCCTGTTGGTCTCTGGACACAATATAACTAAAGTGACCAGG
Source organism: Cabassous unicinctus (assembly GCA_029593785.1). Classification (NCBI taxonomy): domain Eukaryota; kingdom Metazoa; phylum Chordata; class Mammalia; order Cingulata; family Chlamyphoridae; genus Cabassous; species Cabassous unicinctus. The sequence continues at coordinate 26,649 of JAQZBX010021528.1, forward strand.
TGGCAGCCACATCTTATAGATAAATGGGACTCTTGCTCAGTCCTCTGGCAGAGGTATTCCTCCTTGGGACTCTGAAGAGTCCAGAATTACAGGGACAGAATATTGTCAACTTAATACCATCTGCCTACTTGGTCTCCTTGAGAAATTTTACCTTATCGAGGGCTCACCAGTCATCTTCTTTGCTGGCAGCTCAGACATTCAGCAGTGGCAATAGCTAGATAAATGAAGTCCATGCTGTTAGACTCATGCATAACTTCCAACTCTGTTACCATGTCCATCTCATTTATGTACACATCATGTAAGCACTGGGTGGCTGATGTGAAAAGCTGAATCATTTTATCTCCTTGGTTAATGAATGGCTCTTCCTTAGTGCATGCCCTCAGGTTGGCATTAACATATGACACAAAGACTTTCACATTTATGCCTACTTCTATATGTCCATCTACATGACGCTACCCTGAACCATCTTGTCCCTAATTTTCCAATATTGATTTCCTAGACCTCCTAATGAGCCATTCAGGCCATTTGCCGTTCTTTATGACTCCACTTGTATTCAAACCTTTGTTAAGTCTCTATACATGCAAAGTAAATGATAAAGTGCACCAGCCAAACATATGCCCTTTAGTACAATATGCCTTCACCAATGTATTTCAAGGCTATGCCTGTGAGGATGTAGTACAGCAGCTTTCCATTATTTGCTTGCACAGACATATCAAGATTACCTGTGTATAAACCATGCTTAGCTTTTTCTTCTTCTATTAGAGGGTCGGAAGTGATTTCCTGGAGCCATGAGGGGGCAGTGGGAGAGGTGCCAGTGTAATGTTGCTGTTTGATATGAGTTTCTGGACAATTTGCTCCTCCCAATTGCTTATTCCCTGTGACACTTTGAAGTTCTTTTATGAATCCCAAAAAAGAGAAAGATTATGTTTTTCACTAATCCATTTCTGTGGGTATGAGACACTTTTGATTAGACATCAGTAAGGCAGTACTCAGGTTGACTCTCCGTCCTTTTACTGGAGTTAATATAAATGGAGACACAGAGAGAGACAGACACACATACACACAGAGAAAGGAAGCCACAATATTGATCCTGCCAGGTGAGAGAGAGAGGACTATAGAAGACACAGAAGTCCTGAAAGGCTGTAAAATGTTTTGGAGTCTGGAATCAGCAGAGTGCAGAGGCACAGAAAGAGGCCCCCAAGAGCCTGGGACAATGGAGCAGCTCAAGAGGAGACAAACCATATGCCTGATAGCCCACATCTGAACTCAGGAAGAAAGCAGAGAAGCCAAGACTGAGAGAGAAGGCCCAGTAAGATAAAATTCCTATGACTGGTTGCCCACAGCTGAGCTCCAGGAGACAGTAGATTCTGGAGGGGAAGGCAGATACCTCAGCAGAGATCAGTGGCCACATGGCAGGACCCTGAGAAAGCATTTCTGCTGATACTTTTGATTTGGATATTTCACAGCCTTGGAACTATAAGCTTTTACTGTAAATAAAATCTCCATTATAAAAACCAACCCATTTCTGGTACTTTGCATTGGCAGTCCTTTGGCAAACTTAAATGTGCATTCTGGTCTTTCTTGTGCTATCCAAGACGTACTAATTACATTTTTAAAAATAATTTTAAAAAAAAGTTTAAAGATACTTAGATTACATAAATGTTACACAAAAAATATAGGGATTACCATATGCCCCATTCCCCACACCTCCCACACCCTCCCACATAAACAATATCCTTCATTATTGTGACACATTCATTGCAATGGATAAACGCATCCTGGGGCATTGCCACTGAGCATGGACCATAGTTCACATTGTAGTCTACACTCTCACACAGTTCTGCATGCTATGGGATGATATTAAATGACCTATATCTGTCATTGCAGTGTCATTCAGGATGATTTCCAAGTCCCAAAAAAGCCCCCAGTTTACAACTGTTTTTCCCTTTCCCTGTCCCCAGAGCCTCCAGTGACCACTGCCTCCACATCAATGTTGTAATTTCTTCCATTGCTAGAATCACAATGTCTATGGTAGAATACCAGTAAGTCTACTCTAGTCCATAGTTCATTCCCCAATCCTGAGGATTCTGGAATGATGATGTCCACTTCACCTCTAATTGAGAGGGGATTTTGATACCATACAGCGGATGGATGGGACTCTCTTGCTTGCAGTTGTAGGCTCTCTTGCTTCCTTGGTGTGGTGATTGTCAATCCTTGTTAGTTGTCCTGGGTGAGTCCAATGAACTGGAGAGTAGGTGTTGCAACTCTGCTGAGGCTCCAGGCCCGGCTAGCACATGGACAGCCGAGAGACTCCAGTCTCTTGAATGTACAGCTACAAACTCCAGCACCAAGTATAAGTATAATTAGAAGGGACAGATGAGCCATGTGTAGGGAAGCCATAATTGAGTCCAAATCTGTCACTCTCAGGGGCACAAACTCCAAAGTCAGTCCCACTGGCAAGGCACTGAACTCCAGAGCTATCTGCCCTGACCATAGGACTGGGTGTCTCCAGAGCCCTCAGGAGCCCCACTATTTAGGGTAGTATCCTCTTTGGCTGTCCATGAGATCCTGCTGAGATGTGAATAAGCGTTACCTCTGGGATGACCTCCTGACTCACTTTGAAGTCTCTTAGACATATAAACGCATTTGTCCTTACCTTTTCCCCCTTTTATGCAAGGTCTTTTTCCAGTTGCATTGCTAGTTGGTGCTTGGTAGTAATCCCTCAGTGCCAGGGAGGCTCATCCCTGGGAGTCATGTCCCAATGCTGAGGGGAAGGTAATGCATTTATATGTTGAGTTTGGCTTAGAGAGAGGCCACATTTGAGCAACAAGGGGGCTCTCAGAAGGCAACTCTTAGGAACCCCACAACACTAGGCTAGGTTTCAATTTGAAGAGCAAAGGCTCATAAGCATAACCATCAATATAAAGGGCCCATGGATCATCCCCCTTTGCCAGTCATTACCCCTGCTCTTGGGGGGACTGTTGCTTCTCCATTAGAGAAAGTGGCAGAGCTCTCCAGGATGGGAATTCAATATTCTCTTGGTTATTGTGTGAGTCTCCACCCACTGTGACAATGCCCCGTGAACATTTGAACATATTTATATACCTTATATGTGTGCCCAGGTGAACTTCCTCCCATGTATCCCTTATCACTGACACTCCACACCAATAACCCTCCCCTGCCCCAGTTGTAACCCTTCTGTGAGCCAAAGTTTCTTTAAAAATGAAGCCAATAAAATGGCCAAATACAATTTATAGGAAAATGAAATAATAATGATAATTTTAAATGTAAGAAATAAAATAAATAAAAATTTTAAAAAACTAAAACCAAAATAAAATTAAAATATTTGGATATTAAAAATGAGAAATATTTTTAAATTTTTTTTGACATTTTGCCTTTCATCACTGTAATATCTGGTGTCCTGTATGTACAGTGACATTTTCTTCCATTTATTCCCCAGTGTCTTATATTTTTTCATTTTGTTTTCAAAGAAGTTTTAGGTCACCAAAAAGTCACATACAGAATAGAGGGGACACTTATATATATACTCAACATCCTCCCCCCTTTCCCACTACCTGTATTATTACCTTTTTATATGTGGATGATACCTTTGTTACAACTGTTATACAAATAGTGAAACATAGCTACTAACCATGGTCAGTGTTTACATTATGATTACATTTTAGACTTTACACTTTTATAAATTTTGATGATATTTAACCTGGTCTGTGTCCATCATTGCAAGAGCTTGTAGAACACTTCCATTGCCCACTAAATACCCCATATTCCATCTATTTTATTCCTCTCTCCCCTTCCCCTCAGGGCCCACAGCAACCCCCCAACTTCACTCCTTAGATGACAAGATTTATAGTTACTTGCAACAACACTGAGGTCTTGACATATTGGTTTGTCCTCCCTTATTAGGAACTGTCCATGCTCTCGATAGACTCCCACCCCTCTATTTGTGAACATATCCATCCTCCCCAGGATGGAAGTCCAACTTCTTCCTGCTCATTGTGTAGATCTCCACCCACTGATACAACACATTGTGACAAAAGGATCACTCACACACTCCCTAGAAGACTCCTCCAGGTGCACACTGTCCCGAATGCCCCACCACAACCAACACCCTAAACCAGTAACCCTTCCTTGTCAAATTGCCATAAAAGCATTCCCAACTTTTTACTTTCAACCACATACCCACCAATCCCCAGTGTTCACCTGGTCCCTCTCCCAACACTCCCCCCATTTCCCTGGACCTTCCAACCCACCTCCCCAATCTACCCACCTGTCAAACCTGCACTGCCCAACCCAATAATATGACTACTTCCCTGTCACATACCTTCAATGTGCAACTACACACTTTCACCTTATCATAGATTATGTCCGTATGGACATTGGCTCACAACCTTCTTCTCCCTTTCTATTTCCTATAAATCTATCTTCCTGACAATAGCTCTCTCTGAGTCTGCTCAATTTGCTTAATGCATATCAATGAGGTCATGTAATATTTGTCCTTCAATGACTGACTTGCTTCACTTAACATAAAGTCCTTAAGATTCATGCATGTTATCCCATGTTTTAGCACTGTATTCCTTCTTAAAGTTGAATAATATTCCATTGAGTGTATATACCACATTTTGTTTATCCATTCATCAGTTGATGGGCATTTGGGTTGATTCCAACTTTTGGCAATAGTGAATAATGCTGTTATGAACATTGGTGTGCATATATCTGTTCGTGTCTTTGCTTTCAATTCTTCTGGGTATATACCCAGCAGTGGAATTGTTGGATCATATGACAGTTCTCTGGTTAGTTTTTTGGGGAACCACCAAACTGTTCTTCACAATGGCTGTACCATTCTGCATTCCCACCAGCAGTGGATGAGGGTTCCCATTCCTCCACATCCTCTCCAACACTTACAGTCCTCTGCTTTTTTAATAGCCGCCAGTCTAATGGGTGTAAAATGGTATATTATTGTAGTTTTGATTTGCATATCCCTAATAGTTAGTGATGTTGAGCATCATTTCCTGTGCTTTTTAGCCATTTGTGTTTCTTCCTTGGAGAAGTGTCTTTTCAAGTCACTTGCCAATTTTTAAATGGGTTGTTTGTCTTTTTATTTTTGAGGTGCAGGATTTCTTTGTGTTTGCTGGATGTTAGGTTCCTATCGATATATGGTTGTCAAATATTTTTTCCCATTGGGTAGGATGCCTTTTTACTTTGATAACTTTTGAGGTGCAAAAGTTTTTAATTTTGAGGTGATCCCATTTATCTATTTTTTTTTTGCTGCTCATGCTTTGGGTGTGAAACCATTTCCTATTACAAGGTCCTGTAGATGCTTCCCTACATTATCTTCTAAGGTCTTTATGGTCTTAGCTCCTATATTTAGATCTTTGATCTATCTTGAGTTGATTTTTGTATAAGTTGTGAGATGGTGTTCCTGTCTCATTCTTTTGGATATGGTTATCCAGGTCTCCAAGCACCATTTGTTGAAGTGGCCATTCTCTTCCAGTTGAGTGGGCTTGGTGGCCTTGTCAAATATCAGATGACTGTAT
>JAQZBX010021529.1:0-32210 GCA_029593785.1 Cabassous unicinctus
GATACATGCTAATATGTTTTGAATGCTTTCTGTGTGTCAGGAAGCATGCTCAGTTATTTATATATATTATCTCCTATATATACATATGGTGTAGGTAACAGCATTAGTTCCATTTTACAGATGACTGAGCAAAAAGAGGCACAGAGAGATTAAACTTAACCAAATTTCAAAAATAGAAAGTGGCAGAACCATTTCTTTCTGTTACTTTCCATTTCCTCAGCAAATCCCACCCATTCAACCTTCCACACCTCCTCCTTCCACCACTTATGAACTTGACAATAACTTCTGTAAATGGAAAAGACAAATTATTGTTAGATTCACCAGGAGCTAAATCAAGCTGGTGATTAGCAAAGTATTTCACATTAAGCTGTATGTTTTAGAGTATTAACCCGATGCACACTTCACATTCACACACATACTCTTGTTTCATTGCTTAAACCTTACACAAACACTCATTTTATGGGTTCTGTCAATGTTATCTGATTTTCTTGGCTAATTTGTAGATTGACTGTCTTAATAGATTCCTAGAGTACTGCAAGTGGGGTCATTTTTGCTTTATTTTTAACCGGATATTATTGAATTATCATTTTAGAGTGATTTTCAATATATTTTTGAAATTGATGAGGATATCTATTTTTTTGTTTTGTTTTGTTTTATTTTAATAAAACCTCAGTTGAAGCTATTTATTATGGGCATATGTGCTTGGGCACATTCTTTCAACATTCACCGAATTGAGCACTTTTGGGGGACTGAGTACTTTTAGGAGCCTAGAATAGTTAGCCACAGTTCCTCCCCTCAGTCTTTCTCATCTGGTAGAACAAACCACGTTGAGGATGGAAAGAACTTTAAAATATTCTAGTTCATCACTTCCTTCCCTTCATTAACAGGTATTCAGGTCCTTAAATAACGTGTACCATTTCTTTTAAAAGATATAGATGGCAAATATATTAGAATTTCCTAATTATTTTTATTTACAGCAATTACTTTCCAACCACATCAACAAATTAGTGTTTTTCTTGAGTCTACACATATTGTTTTCGACCTCATATGGAGGTATTATAAAACCCTGGTAAATGTTAGCATTGGCAGTTTCCATCAACTGTGAGCTAAATCATGAAACCAAGTAACAATTTCAAGAATATATAGCATGTTAGTGAGATAGCTGGAATCAAGACACTGGACTTCTTTGCATTTCCAAACCAGGGCTTTTACATTGTTAAATAAATTTCATTCCACCACCACCACATGTCCCTTCATGTGACCAACTATGGTTACATTGCAGAAATCTTTTCATATCTCCTGGTTGCAGATAGCCCATATGGGACCAAACTCTCTATTTAGCTTTATCCAAGTACTATCTAATGGGACCACACCGTTTCTGCCAGGTCAATCTTCTTATGCTCCTCTAGACAAGGCATGCCCTTCCTGACATTTCTGCAATCTCTCCTCTTCTTGTGCAACTATTCACATTCCTGTAGTGTAGACTTCATATGCATACCCCCTCCTAAAATGCGTTCTACTTTTGAAGCTTTATATCATTGCTTATTTCAATCCCTTATTTTACCTTGCCTACAAAGGCACTTTTTATAATTTCAGCCACCACTGATCTTCTCTTCTGATTTCCTGTGTATTCTATGTCGTGCCTGTTTCAGATGTGCTAATCATGCCTTACAAGTAGATTTCAAACACTTTTGGAGCCAGAAATGCAGTCTTTATTTCTTTTATGTCCCCACCACCACTCAGAACTCACATATTGAGATATGTTAGTGCTTAAAATGCACTGCATTGCATTGATTTTGTGTTCTACTCGTGCTTTTATGATATAAAAACATAGCTAAAAATGACTTTAGGTCACTTTTGCTTCCTTAATACTAAACTTTTGAATACCATAAGAGTTATTCAATATAAAAATATTATAGCACATGTACCAACTCAGTGAAAGTATGAGGAACTGAATTTCCACATATAATTTATTTTACTTACAGCAGTTTGGGTTTAATTTGACAACTCTCTCATTACAACTACCAGAAAAAATCCTTTCCTCTGTACAAATGCATTTCCATATTTCCATCTCCGTATAAGCACAGCTGTGAACCAATTACTTCAAAGTTCAAAAGCTGGTTGTTTCTATCCTTAGCATTGCTAAAAAATGTTGAGTATAGTCCTGGGAAAAGCCTCCCAGGCTCAGTGCAAAGACTTTTTTTCTTATTTTCTAATTTTGTTTTCATATGCAGCACAAATGGGACCCATTTTCTCCTAATATCACATTTATTTTCTATTTTTGGTACAAAGTGAAAATAGGTATCAGACTGTATTGTATGCTTTTTAGTTATTGATAGCAACTAGATAAAAGGATATACACTATGTGGTATATAATCAGTCTGTCTGCTGGAGGAATAAATACTTCCTCAAACCACTTGAGTGCATGTTTGTATGTATAACTACAGAAAACACAGATATAAGCTTTACCTACGCTTTCTGGAATTAATTACATTCAGACACTCTCTACCTGCTAAATTGACTTTTACCATCTCAGAGATACAAAGTAAATAAATGTTTGATACAAACACCTATTTGAGATATCCTCATTCTTACCACCTCGTGTTTTTACCATGAATTCATCCTTTGCAGATTGCTATCTGTCATTTTCCTTAGTGGACCTCCCTACCACTACATGTGAGCAGACTAGCTGTCCAAGAAAACACTATAGAGAAGGAACTATTATGTAATTAACATGGCCTATCATCCTCTCCATTGATAGGAAAAAAAATGGATCCTCTAAGCAACAGCTAAAGGTCATATTCATTTTCCCTGAACCCGTCCCTCCAGTTTCTCCAAGAGAAATTACTAAGATGTCAGGCATATCAAAATGAACTAATTACTGTGCATGTCTAACCTGATGGATGATCTCCCCTACCCCAGCACAGCCCCTGTTGTGCATGCCCCTCTTCTGCTGAATCACTGCACCTACTTATTTGAGATGATTTGATTCAGTGACTGACAGTAAGTGCTGAAGCAGTGGGAGGGAGGGAACATGATGAGAGAATTCTGCTCTGAAAATGTTAGCTAAACATATTAGTCAGCCATGGTTTTTTGGTACACTTTAAGAATCTGAGCGAGGTGATGAGGTCCTCTGGCTTCTAGCTTGTAAAGCATACCCTTTTTATTGACCAGAGATCAATCCATAATTATTTGCTTTTGTGCTAGATGTTATACTGCCTGTCCTGACCACACTCCTTTTAAGGGAGATCTCTTGTGTAAACAAGAGTCACATCTCTCCTGTGACTCCACTTCTCCAGTCTCAGGTGATGGGATTAGGCAGGCATCTCATCCAAAGACAATCAATCCATATGTAATCTTGCCAGTGACCTATGACCTACTAGTTAACCCCAGCCCCATCCCCCAAAAATGAGCCAATCATATTACTATTTGGACATGTGTAATTATAAAGTAGAAAACTGAGTTCGATAGAAGTGACGCTAAAAGAGGACAAGATGCATCAAAATTGCCAGAAGATATATAGTATCTGAGAAAGGGTAGCAAGCCTTAGCCATGTGCTAAGGTTATAGGGGAATAGAAACTATACAGAAGCTGGTTTTGGAGAAAGGAGAACAGAACACATATGAAAATATATCATGTGGCTCATGGATACATGAATAGAGAAGCCTGTCCCCAAAGATGTCTCATATCCGGCAGAATTCTCACTCAGGCCCTGGTCTTCAGGTTTCCTTATATTGTAATCTTACTAGGTCAATCACGTTTTCTATTCCACTCAACAAAATGAAAATGACCCAAGCTTAATCCATTCACAAGCATTTATTTAGCACCTACTACAAGCAAAACTTTCTGCTAATTGCTACAAAGAAACCCAAAATCCCTTATCTCCAAAAATGTTCCTTATGAGATTTTCTGTAAATCGGTATTACTAGAAATTATACATCTCTCTTTCTTTCTAGAAAAAAAGTGAATTTGTAATTTTTTAATATTCAGGTTATAGATAATTTTACTTTTCCCCTAAAGCAAAAATTTAATGACTTTTCCCTCCCAACAAATCAATACCATATATGAGTTTGGTTCCATTTAAAGATATTGATTATACTAGGGCAAAAATTCCTTGTCAAAACTTAATAAAAATGGATCAATATGTGTTATTAATAGCCTCATAATACATTTATACAATTAAAGATTTAAAATGTACTGACCAGATTTTTAATGATACTATATTGTATTTAGTATTTGACTATTGGTTTTCATGTTGAATACATATTTCCTTCTTAATATGGCCATATATTAAAATTGCTTGATGTCAAGCTATAATTCCAAATTACATGTGTAGACCATAAATCAAAAAAAGTCTACTGCACTTGATTTCATTGAAAAAAAAACCTTTATTTAAAAAAATATCAGGAACAGGTGGGGGGAAAAGATATGTATGTATCTTTTTTTACAGCTGCTATCAGGAGTTCCTCTTAGAAACTGAACTACTAATCATTCATTATTTTAAAGGAAAATAATTTGGGAATAGAAAATAGGTAGTTTGAGCAGGTAATTTGGAAGGATATAGTTTAAAAAAACAAGTTCTGCATAAAGATTGAACATAAATTTGGGGTGTCAGGAGACCAAAGAAGAAAGGAAGAAAAGGGAGTAAAGAAAGAAGTCAGACCATATGGAAAATCTGGAGCTTGAGGCAAAAAAGAGAAATTCCAAATAGCCTCATGTCCAGTACCTAATGTTCAAATATGGGTTGTTTGTATTTCTCTGATGTAAACACCACTATCATTCTAAATTTTCCATAGGCTGCTTAGTACACAATTATCTTTGTGATAATTGATGGGAAAAACCACCATCCTTTACTCATAACAGGAATTTGTAACTAGAAGTGACCCTTGGAATTCCTCATGAGAGAACTGGCTTACACAGAGCATGAATGAGTGGGTTCAAAAAAAGTGTATTTAAATCTCAGAGCCCAGAAGAACCTTAGTTAATAACTCATTCATATCAAAACAGTTTTTGCATTAAATATGATGCAGTGTCTGAAGGCAAAACTAACTGAAGTAGCCAAATCACAATGAAATACCAGACCTTTGCCCAGTTTGTTATAAAAAGCATGTAATCAATATTATTCTGCCTCACACCCTCCTGCTCCCTCCTCATCCATTCTCTAACAGAAGATAGAGGGATTTCCTAAAGCTCAAGAACAGGCTGTGGGATTGTGCTGCAGGAGACTGCCTTTAATTATCACTACTTCTTGGCATTTGTATATCCAGCAGGAGAATAGAAATGGTTGGAATTGTATTAAACTTATTTTATTTAAGCCAATGTCATCATCCAAAACGTATATGAAGCATGTCAGAGTGAAGGTCGTAGAATCTGTGTTTTCTTAGCATTCATACAGTCAAAAAACACATGGGTATGAAAAGAAAAGATGTAGGCATAAACTGTAATCAATAAATGAATCCTTTTCTCTTGGGGAATACAGATTTTGTACTGTTATTTTCTTCTCATGAACTTTCAAACAGTAAGTAACCGGCTGTGTTACCCTGCCCATGTGATTACAATCTGGGAGAGCTCTTCCTGGTGTTAATATAGATGGGTTATTGGGTTTTGCTGAGAAATTTTATTGCATAGTTGGGAAGGTTTTGAGAAGAGGATTGCTGAATTTTCCCAGAAATAATGTTCATTGTTAATTGAGGGATGGTCTCAGAAAAACAAAGAGGAAGAAACAAAAGTTGTTGCCTTCATAGTGTTAACTACTACCCATACATATTTCAACCCTCATTCCTCACTTTAGCCAAATTGATCAAAAAGAAAATTTGAGCAAGTTTTGCTCCAAATTTCTCTGACTTTTCAATCTGAGCACATATGCTAAGTTAACATATTTAAAGCTAAAGCCATAGTGAATCACCTGGAGCACAGAACAGAGATTTATTTCAAAGAAATACAATTAGAAGATGAAATGAAACTTTTCTTTTCACATTAAATTCCATTAAGGCTGCTCTACCCTAAGAGGCCTAATGCAAAGTGGCAGGCACAAAAGATATCTGAGTATGGATCATGTAAGTGGAACATCTTTCTGTTCCCCTTCTTCGTAAAGAAGAATAGATATTTATTGTTCTGTTTCCTACTCTTTGGCAATATCCCTCGCCCCTCAAAATTTCATGATTCAACCTTTTCATTTTTTGCTCTAGTAATAAATGGAATATAATAGAAAAATTAAGTTTTATTAAAAATTAATTGTTTCTTGCTGTTTTTTTCATGTGTTGATTGGTCATGTTGGAATCACATCATTCAATCTAACATTCACAGACTGTAGTATAATAAATGGGAGCATCAAGTTTAGCATTATTTTGACTCGACATAAACTACAAGTACTATATACATACTAGCATAAATTCTATGCTATAAAATAGTTTGATTTGAAAGATAGCATTGTCTGGTGAAAAATAAAGAGTAACCTTGAAGTCTATTTTTGAATTATAAAACCACAAGAAAGTCTATGATTTTTATTATTGTTGTTATTATTATTATTATTACCCAAGTTTCTCATTTTTTGCCCTGTCTTAGAATAAACTCCTGGCAGTAGAAACAAAATTACTATGAATACAAGATATTATGATCAATCATTTATAGGTCTATTTTAAAGTGTTTCCATTTATACTCCAGATTTTGTTATATTTCCATGTAATTCTTCCCAATTTCTGTGAAAACATTCATAGATTTACCATTTAATGTTTTGTGTTATCTTACAATCGTAAATTTTTAAATGAGAAAATGCAAGATGGAAAAAAATTACTGGAACAAACGTCAAATTACTGTTTCCATTTTTATTACTTTAGGTACGAAGGCAAGCATATTTAATTCTTTGATTGCTCATCAAGAAAAATAGACAAGAACAGAGACTATTCCAAAAGAAATAGCAGTGTTAAAGGAATCTGAAGAGGCAGAATTAATTTACATTCTTACTGTTTACAAATGGGACTTATTTTTAATCTTTTTGCTTCTGCTCAATGTAAATTAGTTTATGCCAAGTGTTTAATAATTTACCTAGAATTTCAGTGAACGGTAGCATTTTCTGCCAGGGATTCTATGTCAGATTCTATGTAAGATATAATTCTATGTAAGATTGTTCTTGCTAAACTGTAGAGCAGCTGCATGCTTTGGAACCAATTGACCTCTTCAGTAAATACAGACCCAATCCCTTTAATTTGTTCGTTTAGCAGTGTGTAGCCTCCCAGCCTAATAGTGTATGCCACTGCTACTTGGTGACAATCCTTGATGTAAAGGTAACTAGGTTCTGGAGCAAGAAAGGTATGCTGCTCATAAGGGTAACCCCTCCTCAACTGGAAGATAGAATGCCTTTGTAAGATTTTATAGTATGAAACAGTTTCTTTGTTTAAACCATTTATGAAAAAGAAATTGTGTTCTTTTTTCTACCTTTGAGGTGCCTACAAATTTCCATTTTAGGTTTTTCTGCTTTTTCCCCTGACATCTGTTTCCAATTTACTTTATTTCAGGATTTATTTTGTCTTTATCTTACCTTCTCACTTTTTAAAATATTTCCAATGCTTTCATGTTTTTGTTTTCATTCAACTTCTTGCACCTATAATAAGTTATATCCTTTTCTTTTTTTCCTTGACTTTGCTTTTAGAAGATTGAGTCCAAGCACCTGGTTTCTAATCTTGATTTTTTTTTTTTTTTACAACTTTTTAGCCTTCCAATCTAGGGAAAATCACTCAATCTCCCTGAATCTCAGTTTCCTAATTGATAAAATGAACATGAAGATAGAGCTATCTGAATTCCAACTTGTATTATTTCAAAGACTTCCATTATACTTTAAGATATTTTGTCATTCAATGCCCTCTTGTTAAAGTGTTCTCTCAGTCCATAGATAATTTCAGAATTACACACCTTTCCCCATTTTCTATTATCTACAGGAATTACTAGTTGTCATCAAAGATCACAGTATCCAAAGCTAAAGGATATGGTTTCCAGGACAAGATCTTCTATGGTGGTTTGAAACTGTGTATACCCCAGAAAAACATTTTCTTAACGTTAATCCATTCCTGTGGGTGTGAACCCATTGTAAGTAGGACTTTTTGATGAGGTTACCTCAGTTAAAGTGTGGCCCACCTCAATCAGGATAGGTCTTAATCCTATTACTGGAGTCCTTTATAATGGAATACAATTCAGAGAGAGGGAAAGTCACAGGAAGTAAGAAGCTAAATGTCAGTGGAACACAGAAGAGACAGTAGAGACCAGGAGACGCCACCATATGCCTTGTCATGTGACAGACTAAGGACCAAGGATAACCAGCAGCCAGCCCCAGAATTCCACAGTCTTCAGGAAGAAAGCAATTGTCTTGATAATGTTTTAATATGGACATTTTCCTAACCTCAAAACTGTAGACAAATAAATTCCCATTGTTTAACCCAATCCTTTGCATGGTATTTGCTTGAGCAGCCCAGAAAACAAAAACATTTTTTAACCTTCATCAAGCCACACTTCCTCTTTTCCTCATTTTCCTTGGCCCTAATTTTACATTAGAGTTATTGTGAGGTTCACTTAAGAACTGTCAAAGTGAAATCAGATGTTCTTGTCCCCATTGTAATTATTACTAAAGAAATAGATTTTTGGGGATAAAATCAGTACTAAGTTTCTTGACTCAGTATCAGGTATTCAATACCAGTCCAAAACTTCAAAACAATTATTAGCAGGGAAGAATGATAAAATAGAAGCAAAGAATTTAAAGTTAGATGAACTAATTCAAATAAAATTTTGCTGATTATTTTGTGCATGTTGCTTAACTCCTTTGAGCCTCAATTTGTCCCGCCTTTAAAATTAGGATAATTGTGATTCCACCTACCTCACATGGTTGTTTCAAGAATGAAATTAGATAATAAATGAAAAAGATTTGGGTTAACTGCAAATCTCAGTGTAGTTTATAAGCACTATTATTATTATCTATGGGACTAACCATAGGAGGATTTCTCTTCCTCTTTTATTTCTTCATAGAACAGATGATCATTTTACATTCTGTCTAACAATGCACAAAGTAACCACTTTATGCTATAACTAGGAAAATCTTACTCAAATCTTACTGTACATTACAACAGCATCTTCATAAGAATGATACAGCCTAATATATTCCAAATACCCTAGTTAATATTCTGGGAAATATATACAGAAATGGGTAACAAAAAAATTCGAGTGATCCTTCCAGACCAGCATTAGTAATTTGATTTTCAGCAAGGATTATTTTTCTTAAAAAATAAACAAACAATAACTAAATAAATAACATTTTAATCACTTGATCCAAGTAACTGTGCACACAGAAACATTAGAAAATATATCAAGGTGCAGATACTGGTTTTAGCTAGGCCTCCCGTCTTCTAAATGACTCACTCTTACATACCAGTATAAAAGTACATGTTCAAATTTTCACCTCAACACAATTACAGATCATTAGAGACCCTGGACTCTTGAGGTCTCCAAGAATAGTAGAAACCATAAATGTTAAATTCTCTAACACCCAGGTCCTAGAGCGTTCATTTAACATTGCGCTGATTTACTCATTTAATAAAACAGGGTCGTGCCATGCACATGTGCTTCTCCAACACCTTTGCTGCTATATAAGAGCAGCTGTTGTATAAGATAACTCTGAAATGATCTCTTGAGTAAGACTCAGGTATTTGAGAGGTGGCATAGTATAGTGAAATATCTAAGGTGTAAACTAGGATCAAATTCTAGCTCTTGCCACTGGCTATGTGACTTGGAAAAATATTAGTTAAAATCTCTGCACTTTACCTTTCTTACTTGCACAATAATGATCATCCTCTCCTCATAAGAAACTTGCATCAATGTACATGAAGCATTAACACAATCCCTGTCCCAGAGGAAACACTCAATAGCTGGTAGCTTTAATCATTTACAACTTTAGTAGGATATGAGGGCAAAACCTATTTACTGATGAAAGTCATAGAACTTTTTACTGGTGTACAATAATTAAAAGCATCTTTTAGCTCTAATATCTTTCATACCATATTGTTAACTGACCTCAGAAGACGTGTGCCCATTTTGCAGGTCATAACTTTGCCTGTGCACTTGGAGCCTTGCAAAATTAGAATAAGTCCTTCACTATTCAGACCTCAAGAAATTAGGATTCCAGGGATTTGCTCATTAATTATGGCAACTATTTTAAAATTGTAATACATGCCATAATGCCATACTAATAAATATTAGGTGCTGGATTAATGTGTATTTTAAAATCAAGTTAATTATTTATTGCCATAAATTTAGTTAAATAGATGGTGTATATTGAGCATTTACTATGTGATAAGCAGCTTACATGAGTTATATCATTTAATCCTCTCAACAACCTTATGAGACAGACCTGACTATTATTCCCATTGTACATATATATAAGCTGAGAAAGAGAGAAAATAAGTAACATGGCCAATGTTCATGCAGCTGATAACTACTGGAAAGCTGGAATGTGAATGGTCATTAAAGCTAAAGAAGTTAACCACATTTTATATCTCATAATGATTTTATGGAAGAATCAGATACTCATAGATGACATTTTAACAGAAAAAGAATGCTCTTCTAAATGAATCTGGGAATTTAGAGGTATGTTTTAAATTTCTTTAAGACCAAAATAGTGTATGAGCCACATATGGTCAGAACCATGAGAAAAATCAAATAAGAAAATGTAATTTGAATTTTATACTTTCATTTCATATGTAGATTTTATAGGAAGATATCGAACACATGAAGTGATCTCAATATTGGGCATTTACGAATTCTCATTAAAATTTTCACTGTCATAATAATCACTGGCTTGTATTTCCTGAACATTTGTGGATCCCTATTTACTAACAGGTACTGAATGCAGGCAGTGTCTGTTCCTTTTCTTGATTAAGGGAAAAGCCTATTTAGGTCATTTCAGTGGACAAAAATCTTAGAATATTTCTGGCATTTGAAAAAAAAGTAAAATCTTTTGGTCTGATTAAATTATGGATAGCTGAGGTAGAATTGGAGCCCCTCTATGCCTCTCCCCAAATATATCTCATGGAGAGGTAACATAAGAGCAGAAACCTTAGGAGCAAAATGATGCGGTATCCCATGGAAATGTTTGCTTGAAACACTGATTGGAAAAAGAAGATAAATAGATAAATAGTAAAATAAGAGAAGCTAAGGATTCTATGTTTTGACTGTCTTCTTAGGGTTAATCAATGACATCAACTCCTCCTTCAAAGCCCTTACACTATACTCTCTGTGACATATTTTCAAGCCCACCCATGTATTGTGCATATATATGTGAGCACATGGCCACACACTTTGAAAATGGTGCCAATAAAAGTTTTGCTTCATGAATTTATTTTAAAAACACTGTGCTTAGCAACTACTAGTTCTGCCACCCTACTAGGACCTGGGCATACAAGGATGAACCACATAGGGTTTCTATACCTGGAGTTACTCTTGCGCATTGGCGACCAGAAAGGTTTATCTTGAGGACAAATCCATGAAGTGTAGCAAGGTAAGGAAGGTCAACAGCCATGAAGGGTGATGGTAGTAATGTCCCTCAGAGGGCCAGAGTAAAAGGCCAGTGTGTTTAGAAGGTATCACAGAAGTGTGGCTAGAAGCCAAACTTTGATCAGCAGGATTAACTAAACATTTCCTAGCAATGCTCAATTTTCTCTCCTGCCTTCCTCCCTATTTTATTTTAATAACTTGATGGTTGATATATTGTAAATGGGAATTCTCATATATTTTGCTTCTATAAGTTTTATCCCCACTGGATGGGGCTTTCACAAAATAGATTTTTAAATAAGGTAACTCAATAACCAATCTCACTTCCTTTCTTTCCCACATTGTCTATGAGTGCTGGTTTGGGGTGAGGAAAGTAGGTCTTGAAAAAGGGCTTGTTTTACCAACAGGTAAAAAATAAAAACATGAGAAAAGAGAGAGAAGGAAATACAACTTCTTTAAATCTAGTCTAAATAAAATGTTTTTCAGATAAAAAGAAAGAATATTATTTACCAAAATTTGAGTTGATTTCTATTCCATTTTAAATAAAATTTTATGATTAGTCTAAAAAAATGAGGTCACTTTCTCAAAAGTTTTCAAAAGTTAGAGTTGGACTTCACAACTGATATATTTTAGGAAAGTGTCAATTTTATTATCAGCAGTGTATGTTAATTTAAGTGAAAGTGCCACTACTCTTAAAGTTAACTTTCTTTTTTAAAGGACTTTAAAAATAACACACTTTATGCAAATTACTTTAGAATAAAATTTGTTACAGAGACTTTGTCAAATTAAATCAATTGCAAAATCCCACATAAATAATTCCAGCAGGTTGTTAGGGCTTTTGTTTTTCTTGTCTTAATTAACACTAATGCTAGTAAATATTTAATATTTAAGGATTGTTAGGCTGAAGTGTTTTCTTTCTGTAATTCTTGGTTGCTAATAGCAGACTTCTGCCTAAAAAGCTAGCCCATATGACTAGGTGTTTAGAAAACACCATAATGCTTAGTAAAGTGGGAGGAATAGATGTCAAATGGGAAATCCAGCACATGTATTTTACGTGCATCTTTTCACATACTTTACCAAGATAACAGTCCAACATTTAATTTTCCAAAATTTCTCCGAGTTTGGACCCTGAAAATGCTATCACTTTGGTACAAATGGTTTTCCACATCTCTCCTCTTGGGGTGATGGCCATGTCCAGTGTATTTCCACCCTTTATTTTTCTCTTTGACCAGCTAAAGAATATTTTAGTTCTACCATTTTCATTATATAACCAAGAGAATGACAGTCATAGCAGATTAACATTCAGTCCCTGATTTGATGAATGGAGAAAACAGGCTGGAATCTCCAGCACACCCCAGTGTTAGAGCTTAGCAAATAATCCAAGCAAGGAAAAAGCACAATCACAATCTGAATGTATTAAAGAGAAGCAAGAAAGGCAGCATCCATTCATTTGGCTTTCAAGAGTGAGTCATTCACTCTGTGCCATTGCAAAAATGAATCATTTTTATTGATTTGCAGATTAAGAATCTATTTAAAAAGTGATAAAATCAATCCTTCTCGTCAAGCCTACCCCAGCATGTTCAGGAACTTGAAAGCAATCACTGCTGTTTGAGGAAAGCTTACTTAACTTGGCTTTCATAATGAAGGCACTGTATATTGAGCATCTTAAGGAAAAGTCAGAAGATTGGGCTGGCATAAATCAACACATGAATCCAGAAGCCTGCAGGTGGGATGAAGAGCACAGTTCATCTACCTTGATTATCATTACATTTGAAATTCAAAGAGAAGCGTACCTCCAATATGAACTTCTGTACACTTGTAACTGTTTTTCACTATTGTATCTTATATTATGATAAAGAATAGATTAAGATAAACTTTTTTAAAAACTTTCTGGCCACTGGCTGTGTTGTACCAAAAAACTAGACCATAATCACAGATCAAAGTATTTTTATCTGTCCTTGAATTTCCTGCCTATGTTTATACAGGAAAAAGTGATTTTGATCAAAATCATTTAAATTTGTTGACCAGAAGAATGAGTGCTTTCCAAGACAAATCTGAAACAATTGTTTGCTGGTAAATTTATATTTTGTTAATGCCTTTGTCTCTTTGCACAAATTATTGATTTGAAGTAAAGCAAAGAGGGCAAATACCATTTCAACACCTAACTGAAATTATTTCTTGGGATTTTGGAATCTCACTTGTCAGCTTTATTTGACTTTAACTAATATCATGGTAAATTGAGCCATTAGAAGGAAGTCTGCTATTCCCTGGCCTCTGAATGACACATTAGAAAGCTATTTCATATTGATGTACTTCAGTTATGTCATATCTCTCCTCACAAGGGTTGAGACAAAATCACTTTGTTTTTTAACCCAAAACCATAAATCACTTCAGATATAACATGGAACTGATGAAGATTAGTGAGCTTTGGCTCAAGTGAGAGAACTGGAAGTTATCAGTAAATTGGTATAGGTTGAAGCACGGGCATCTGTGATACCATCCTTGGAAAGTCTATTGAGTGAACAGAGGATAACATGGAGGATGACCAATTTTGAAGGTTGTAAAGGAAATGAGATATCTTAGATTCTGAAGAGATAACCAGGCTAGTAGAAAAGATGATGTTGAAATTATCATTGAGAAAAAAAATAAACAATGAATCAAGGTTCTGGTTTAATGTATTTGAAGGGGAAGGGACCAAGAACTGTGAAGAGATTTGCCTTGAAAAGAGAGAAGGGTCGACTGTTTTATCAACATTGTCGAAAAGGAGATAAAGGCAGACTGAGATATAAATGAGCTTCTAGTTTTAGGCACAGAGAATTCATTCTTGATGATCTCAATCTTCTCAATAAAGTAAGGGACAAGATTATTTGCTGATAAATAAAAGGATTTCTCTGTGATCCCTGAGAGTCCAGGCAAAATTTTTGACCATGCAGTGACCATAATGTGGTAAATGCACATATGGTTGTGTTATTTTATTCAGTAGTGCTGAGAATTCTTGATATCAAAAAAGAAAGGGCCAATGGCTCAGTGGACCAACACCAAGGGTTTGCAATAGAGGCTTACAGTCTGGGAAGAAACATAAACATATGAGCCTTATCTAGAGCTTAAATATTATCTTTAGGGAGCCAAGTTTTTTTGCCACTGTGTTTTCCCTCATATTTTTAAATGATCACTGGGGGTGATTAGCCAATGCTTTGTTTCAATGAATATATATTTATTAAAATTTGAAATGTTCAAAGAAATTTAGTAATTAGTATAAGTAGCAAAATATATGAAGTATAACTATTAAAGAAAGAAAACCTAAGCCTTTCACTTTGTCAAGTGGTTTGATTTTTTTTAGTTCAAAAGAACATTTTGCACTAGTTCCTATAATTACATCATTGCATGCTTCCAGCTTTCCTCATATCATTTCATACTACAATTCTTGGTAGATAACTGGCATAGTTGATTCTATTATTTGCTGTTAAAATATGCCTCCCCTACAAAAGCCCATGGGGAAGTTCATGAAAGGGTAAAACTGACCTTGTGTATACATCTCATGATGAGACTTTGGTTAATAATATCCTCACTTCTTTATTTGGGTCTAACAGTGTCTCATTTAACTTATCTATAGATTATCATAATAAAAGTCTTGTTTTTAAATTGATTTTATTTTATTTCAGAAGCTCTAATTGTTTTTTTAAAAAGTTCCTAATAGCAGAGTTCAAAACTTTCTACACTGAAAAATGTTATCTGCAAGCCAGCCGGTTGATCTTGCTTGCTTGTTAGAAGTATATTTCTGTAGGATAATACCGTAGGGATCATTTGTAGGCAAGGCCAGGGGAAGTGGGTGCGGGGGGCACCTTTGTGTGGGAATCACGTGGCTGAAAATCTCTTGCAAAAATTTGCTTCATAGTGGCAATAAAATGATAAATGAAGAGTTTTTCCAAGTAGATACACCTTAATTAACTGATGATATGTAAAGTATTTTTCTATATGATTCCTACGTATTCTGGAAAACCTTATTTTGTGTGAACATTTATAAAATGTACAAGGACACAGATACACATATGTCAATTAATTAAAATATCTATTAGAGAAAGTTGAAGAAAAAGTATCTTAAATTCTGTGAGTTTTGACTCTGTATGACTTTCTGCAGCTCACATGTAGCAGAGCAAAGGTCTGCTACTATAATACAGAATATTGTTTATCCAAATGAGCAAAAATAATATAAGGATTCAACCATGGACAAATTGTCCACTCATATAGTAACTCAATCCCGTTGAAGTTTAAATTCTTTTTAATTGAACAGGCATTTATTACATTCATACCATAATCAAAATACTATACTAGTCACTTGATAAGTGAGTGAAAAATTGGAAGCCTTTTAAAATCTCTCAAATGTTGACTGCTGTTTTACATTTGATTGACAAAAATTTTGTCAAACTAGGATGTGTGCCATGGAATCACAAGCTACCGAAAACTGCAAGGAAATAAAAATCACCTATATTTTGATGTAGCATTTGCAATCTATATTCGTTTAAATTCCACTCACATGTTTGACACAACAAAACTGAATTTTTATATACCACCTCATTACATGAGTGATGTAAAAACAGAGCTTATTTCTGCAACTCATTCAGTATTCTAATAAACTCAGATTACAAATTTTGTTCCATAAAAAATAATGGAATCTCACTATCCTACAGCCATTTAAAATGCTTTAGAATAGAGCAGTCCTCTTTTTGTTCCAGGAGGCATATACAATAAATCTCATTATGAAAATTACCATATTCAGACTATCTTAATAATGCACATGTCAATATCTCCACCACCTTCAAACAAACAAATAATGATGAAAATTATTCTAGTACTGACAATAGCCAGAAAATGTTATTGAGAAATAAACTATTTTCCTCTTATTTGTTAGAGTAAAACATTTCCTTTTCTCCTTTAACTAGCTAAAATGTGTCTAGATTTTGAACTTTTGAATGCATTGTATACATGGAAAGAGTCCTAATAGACACATTGAGAAAGGTCTCATTTCCATTGTGTGTGCTTGTGCACTTGCACATATAGAGAAATCAACACACAAAGTTAAATCTCCATGAATTTTGTAGGAGGATTCAAGAGATATAGAAATCCTACTACAATGTCAGAAGACCATTTGAATTGATTAACCAGCCACTATTTCATTGTTGTTCATCCCTTGTGGACTGAATCACTGTTGGGTGTAGATTTTATCGGTGGCCCTTTCAGATATAAGTACTCTAACCATCTCCTAGGCTTCCCTGCTCTCAACAAGGAGCTCTTTCCCTCAGTGCCATACATTATAAGTACTTTCATCTAGTCACCTTAAATGAGACAGATTGCATTGTGCAATGAGCAGCTAGACTTCAGGCTTCTCTCTGAAAAAGCTAGAAGTACACATGGCTTGATAGTAGATTATATCATAGGACGTGAAATGGAGTACCCACGTCTCCCAACCTTTGTTGGATAAATTCAGAAATCAGGCTTCCTTTTGTGTACCTGCTACCTACTTAATCCAATGCTAAGTGTCCAGGTGAATTCAAGACAATACAGAAAAACCTATTTCACAGGTATTACCTCCTAGAAGAATTTTCTTCTGAATTTGCTCCCCACTCCCACCCCCAAATACACCAATAGAGATTATCTTCACACATTTTGACATATTTCTATTAAAGGATCCTGTTCATCTCCTCTCCAAATAAAATGCAAAGACTAATCTTAGTGGTTGTTAAACAATTTTTAAAATCCTCTGTAATCAGGCATTTTCTTGAATCCACATAAGTTTGGAGTCAGAGAGACTCACGTTAAAATTTCAGATGCTCCAATATTCTTGCTTGATTATTTAATCTCTCTGAATCTCAATTTCCACAATTTTTAACCGAGCATAGAAGCTCTGATGCTTCACATGTCAGTCAGTCAGTTGTTTTAAGGGTCAAATGAACTCTTTTGATCCAAATGAAATCAAATTAATTGTTGGTGGTCTCTAAGGCCTAATTAAATATAAAGGATTTAAAAATTTTGCATTGGAAAGCATATTTTCAGGGTATTTCATTTAGACTTTCGTTTTTGAGAATACACTGGGCTAACAAATTAAAATTGCAATAAATTTTACATTTACCTATAATTAAGAATGTGTCTTATAATCCATTATTGACACGGATAGAAAGTTAATGGGTAAGGTTAGGAATATTGTTTATTGACTGTAGTGTAATTAATTGCTTTATACATTCTATTTTTATCTACCTAGGATACAATCAATGAACACAATTGCTTGCAAAGTACAGGTCAATTTGTTTCAGTGATTTTTCAAATGCAGAATAAGAGTTTTGATTCCGTATTCTATTTAAAACAATGGTGGATCTACCAGCCTTAAATTTTTATTATGATTGCATCTTAGATTAGGGAACATTTTGGTTGTCAGAGATAGTAGTTTCTAATCTCATTTTCACAACTAATTAGGAAGTAAGTTTAGAAAATCACAAGAAAGAAAGAATAT
Organism: Cabassous unicinctus; assembly: GCA_029593785.1. Taxonomy (NCBI): domain Eukaryota; kingdom Metazoa; phylum Chordata; class Mammalia; order Cingulata; family Chlamyphoridae; genus Cabassous; species Cabassous unicinctus. The sequence continues at coordinate 18,035 of JAQZBX010021529.1, forward strand.
GCTTCTCTTAAATTCTCAAGTAAAATGATAATAACCTTTACTTATTTTCTCTCAAAAGAAGTTTTGGGGAGTATTTTGCTAATGTAATTCAGGATTAGAGTTTCCTAAATGAGCAAATAGACACGCAGGAGAAATTGCCTTGTTTCAGGCTTTGGGGTGGTTTTGTCCAGTTTGTTTAACATTTTCCTGAGTTTTGTTTGTTTGGTTTTGTTTAACATGCTGGTAGCTGTACATAATATTCTGACATCTCCTGAGGTTCTATACATCTTTTGTTATATAACAATATAACATAACAGATTATTTAGTGTATGATGGGGATTAAATGTCTGTTCAACCACTCATGCGAATTATTTAATCTCTCTGAACATGAATTTTTCTTTGGAATTGGAAATGGAAACTTCCACTTAACAGAGTTCTTTTAAGATAATTTAATGATAGCAGGTATAAATGTTACTAATTGTTGGTATTTACCTTTTCCTATTTTGCCCTGGGCCAAATTGGACTCAAACTCAAAAGACTTTGAATTCCAGTACTAACAATTATTTGCTAAGATTCTAAATTATTTACCGTCTTGGAGTATTCATTTCTATCAAACATGGACCAGACTTAAATGTGATACCAGATGTGAAAGTGCTTTACATACAGTGTGTATATAATTACTGCTCATTAATAGATTTCAAATTAGAGTATTGTTTCTGTCTTTTCTAGAAAAGAATTGGTTGCCAAATCAGGATTTTTTTTTTAAAGGAAGTGGGCCATGATTTTATTAGACAGAGGATCAGTTACCTTTAGCACATTTCATTTGCAGATAAAACAGGCCATTGAAGGTAGAATGGGTAAGGAGCAAGGAGACAAGAAATAAGTGGGGCCTCGCGCTGAGATTCTGCAGCTCTATGATAGGGCAGGTGTGGAAACTAGATAAAAGTCTCAGTACTGCAAGATGTGTGTCTGCAGTCATGCCTGTTTTGAAACCTGCCCACACTAGGGCACATCCCACCATGCTTCTTCATTAAATCTCTGGAAGCTTTTTCTGTCCTCCTACCTTCCTCTCCAAGCACCACTTCACAAACATCAGCAGAACCAAAACAGTAACCACCTGTGTGAGAAGATTGCCTGGGTATATCCAGGTTGGAAAAAAATGAGACCCACAGGGAATCCTGGATGAGAGTTTCTTTTTAGAATAATATTTTTCCCCAATCAATTTGTATAGTGCTAGAAGAGTAGAGAAAGTTTCCAGATAAGCATCAAAACTTCATAACAAGATTTGAAAGTATGTCCTATGGAGGAAAGAAATCATCTTCATGGCCATTGTAAAGGGGATATACATGATCTAGCTCAAGCAGACAGATTCTTATTTAAATTTCTCCATATTAAGAACAAGCTGGACTAAGAATAGAAGTCACTATTCCCAGATTGGAGAAAAAGAATAAGTTGGGAAATTCTACATTTTGCAAATATACTGCTGAAATTCATTCAATTAGTCATTTAAGCAAAACTTTTTTTTTTTTTTTTGGTTAGGCCAGTAAAAAGAATTCATTTGGAAATGGGGGAAAGGACAGAGCTTGCTGAGGAATGGGAGAGAAAGGATGGAAATACTCACCGAGATTTGGTGCGGCCCCTCTAGGCAGAAAGAGACAGCTCTGACTTGTGTGTTTACCTTTAAACTATTAATTATTCCTCCCCTTGCTATTGTTAAGGGGAGGGGCCCCAGTTAAGCCACATTTTTAGTACTTATTATGTAAGGTAACGTGGCAGTACTGATGAGAGGGTAGATAAACTGAATAATAATGGCCATGTTGTGTCTTCAAAGCTTCTTGGTAAAAAAACAAACAAACTCATGGAACAACATAAACACATGAAGCATGAGAGATTCTACTCTTAGAGGTGCAGTAGTATGCTTTCAGAGGCCCTCTTTGAAATGCTAAGAAAATTCTTTAGCCTCAAAAAAAAAGTTTCCAGACTCTATGAGACCAGTAAAGAGGGAGTATTTGGTTCAAGGACCTGAGAACTATCGATACCAGAGGATGTGCTGTGAGACAGATACATGAGTCTATGAAGCAGGTAGACAATTCTAGCAGCTGGGTAGTTTTTGCTTCATTGCAAACACCTAATATTGACTTGTGATATTCTCCAGAAAGGTGATATTCTATTGCAGGTTTTTTGGTTGTTCTTGTTTCGTTTGTTTGTTTGTTTGTTTTTTGTTTTTTGAAAGTGAAAACATTGTTATCACTAGTTTAAGTTTATATACTATAAACTATATAGTATATATATAGTATATATGCTATACGTTTTATATAGCATAGTATTATGATGGGTTTGGGAATGGATGATAGCAGGGAAAACTACATCAGAGACACAAAACATAGGTCAATCAGGAAAAAGTCACCAACTCATCCTTGGACTACACCTTAAAAACATGAACTTCATGAGAAAATAATATATTTTACTTTAAAAATAGAAAAAGAGTGAGAGCAAGAGTGAGAGAGAGAAAAAACTTTCAAATAAATTAGCTGTTTATTTCTTTTGGCATGCTTTTCAGTAAGGCTGAGAAGAAAAAATTGTGCCTTATTTTATGATTTGGTTTGACTTATATCATATATCTTGTTGCACTATTTAAATGGTATTTCTGGAAAATGTGCTAGTGCATAAATCTCACTAAAATAGTTTGAAGACACCACTTTAAATAACATGTAATGATATTTTTGCTCTCTAATGCTAATTAACTCAGCATGCTTCACAGTCTTTGGGAATTTTGTGGTTTAAATAAATTCTTGTGATAAAAAAATCAACACAAAAGTATTATTTCATCTGTAGACTATATTTAAATTGCATTAAATTCATTTTAATAACTTTAATCTACAAAAATAAACTTCTAATTAGTGTGTATTTTAATCAGGTGCAGGTAAATAGAAGATAAAGCTATTCTCAATCCATTCTTCGGATTCCTTCCACTGATAAAGCTAAGACAAAAACAGCAACCTAAGTAGCAAATACTAGTCTCTAGTAGCTTGGATGTTTCCCTCATGGGAGCAGGTGAAGAATCACAAAAAGAGAATCCCACTACAATGTCCATCTCTTGCTTTGCTTCCCAATGATTTAATCTCAAGAAATAGTGCTTCAATAAGCATTATGTCTTTACAAAATGCTGAGTCCTATTAGTATTTAACCCATCCAAAAAATATTATTAGCACATATTTAACCTGCTACAGCAGTATTTTCTCAATTTTTATCATCTGTGATCTAGTTTATCTATAAATATCTATAAACCTATTTCCTTTAACTTTGTTAGAGTTCAAGGATTTGCACCATGAAATCATGAAATGCTCTAAAAATGAGTGTGAGCTCTGTGGCATTAGTTGTTGGTATTACTTCATTCTAATCTGAGGCTTAGAGAAATATATTGTTCAAGATGACACAGCTAGCAAATGGTAGTTTGATTTGAACCCAGGAATTCTGGTTTTATACTCCATGCTCTTAATGTTAACAATGTGAATCTTACATCACCAGCACTTTTCATTTTCTTGAGAATGTCTTTAGAATTTGTCAAACAAGATTTGTCTCTTCCTAGACCTCAGTTTCTTAAATATTCATCTCCACTTCCAAGACATTCAAATATATATGACAAAATCCATTACTTCTTGTTTTATCTTGGTAATGATTTGAATTATAATAGTATAATGGAGTACTTCTTTTAAAAGTTACTCTCAATGCTAATTAAGTTAAAAGTCGGTTGAAAAATAATGAAGACGTGTATTGATATGAAAAAAATTCATGGGCCAAGATGGCCCTGTAGTAGCACTCAGTTTTCTTTCAGAAATAATGATCACGTGATGTTACAACTGCATGCTTTTTATTTTCCCAAATGATGATATTTGACAAACGTTTGATTTTAAAATGTAAATGTGATTGTGGTCAAATCTTCATTTTAGTAATTACAACAAGAAAATCAGTACTTAAATAATCAAGAGCTTCTGCAATAAAGTTTAATGATGCCAAACACCTTTGCATTTAGAGAATTTCTACTTCATCATGGATAAGTGCAGAGGTTTTCGTGTTTCCTGTATTTGTGTCCTTAGCTATGTTCTATTTATGTTCTATTAGATTTTTTCCTGCTGTTAAAGCATTTGACAATCTTGACAATTTGGTGTGAGCTAGAGTTGTGTGAAGGTGTGTCTTTCTCCCACACTAAAGTCTGCACCTCCGCAGAGTAGATAACTTGTCTTAATAATTTTGTGCTCCCAATAACACCTTGCACAGTCCACTAAAGAGATCCCCACTAAAATTTATATAACTGAATTGTGCTAATTTCTAGTTAAACATGGCAGATTGACCACTGGCTATTGCTGCTCCCTCTGGGAATCCCACCCACATTACTAAAGGAATAAAAAAATATAAATATTTATAATGACAGATCAAAAACGAAACTGTAGCTGGATGAAAGAAATGAACGTAATTTTGGAAGAAGTGTTAACATTTGGAGAAATGTTAACTGAATTAGTCGAACAAAGAAAGCTGATAAGTAAGAAAAAAAAAGATAAAGATGAGAAGCATCTCATCTGTTTTCGAAGAGATTCCCAGAAAGTCTCAGCATTTGAAGGTACCAGGGACCCTGGAAGGTAAGAGAGAAGTAAGGACCTAAAAATAGGAGAACTAGTGGAAATTTCTGTTTAAGGCACAGTTGCACTTCTAGGACACACACTCCTATCCCATGCAGCCAATGACTACCCCTCCCCAGATCTGCAGATGACAGAAGATTCTTCCCTCCCCCTGTGGACAGATTACTGAGAAAGTCTCTGAATGCAAAGACACTGGGATCATTGAAGGGTAGAGATTTAATAAAAGTCTACAGATAAACAATAAGAATTTCTGCTCTGTACCCTCATCCACTAGAAAACCAGAAGCCATGCTTCTCCTCCAAGGCATTGTCCTCCAAGGCAAGGGAATATATATATATTGTCCTAAAGAAACTGAACTTCCATAGAGAAAATAAATAAGATACTAATATTTGGGGTTCTCCAATAGAAATGACGATTTGAGGCCTTATCACTCTAAAAGGAACTCTACCAATCAACAAGCCCTTCCCAAAATGGTTTAAGTTCCTCACTCCAAGCACACAAATGGTTTTAGTTCCTTACTCTTAAAACATAATGAATCATCAAGGACCAAAAGATTTTTAAGAAAAGCCTAAAATAGAAAAACAGAGAACAAAACTAGCAAATGCATATTGTACAAGAAGAACTCTAAGGAAACATCCAAATGGCTCTGCTCTCAACTTCAAATCTTTGCTCAAATGGCATATTCTAAGGTCACCCTATTTATTTTATTTAAAATTATAAACTGCTTTTCCCCTCCAGAACTCACCATTCACTTTATCCTATTCTTTTTCTTTTTCCATAGCAATCATTCTATACTATACTATATAATTTATTATGACATACTAATTTATCAAACTTTTTTTTTTACAGCCCTTCCCTTTAGATTGTAAAAGCCATGGGGACAAGATTCCTTATTGGTTCACTGATTTATCTAGTGCCTTGACTAGTGCCTGGAACATTGAAGATATTAAATAAATTTGTTGAGTGAATGAATTGAATTAATTAATTTAGAAATGTGGAGGTAAATATCTAGCAATAGGTAAAAAAGTTGAAAGGTTTGCCTCCTTGAGCCAAACTGGGGGTGGGGAGTTAATTTTAATGCCATGAGCCCTTTAGTACTATTTGTCTTTTTAACTATTTACAAGAAATCCTTATAGGGAAACTAAATTGAATCATTCAATCAGAAGAAGAGTTGAATTTTATGTTTAGTAGGTAACCTATAAATGAGGACAATGAAGTTGTCAATGTTAGCCTGTCTGTTTATTTGTAGACAGCATTCTCATTTTCTATCTAAGACCACAGGAGTGATGCTGGTATCTTTGATTTACTAGGGGATTCCCTCAAGGTGCCATTTGCCAAGGAAACATGGATATGTATGTCCAACTTTCCATTATTCTGTCTGCATTAACTTCTTAATTCCAATCCATTTAATTCCCATTTTTCTAAACTCTTATTGCAAATGGTAAACTTATTCAAAACAGTCAATAAAATCCACATAAGCACTTCTTGGCAGGCTTTCCTCATTTTGTAAGATGACTTTCTAAATGGTGAACAACATATTGAGTTACTGAAGCGTCATTGTTATTGCTGCATAACTTTGTTACAAGAATTAATTTTAAAAATAAGAAACACAGAACATGTATATAAAGCATACATATCAGCTATTTTAGTGATCATAGTATCCTACTATGATCAGACCTATGTGAGTTTTCCCTATTAATGGTTCTTAAAATTCCTTGTCTCATTGACACCAATTTTGTGTTTTGGAGGATTTCAGAATGACAACAAAACCAACTATTAAACTCTTTAATTGTAGCTGTGGTGAAGTAGTAGTAGTAGGATTTGGCATATAAAAGTGGGAAAACAGGGCCCTGGATTGAAGACAAGGAGTGTCTATTTCTCCTAAGAATAGTTTGTAGTTTGGCTTCTTTCAGAATTTATTTCCAGGTTATCTCCCTCATTGTTTTAGGGGTAATCTTTTTGCTAATAGTCTTTGTAATTAGGTTTTAAAAATAGAAGGGAAAAAAAAACAAGTTCTTCTCTTATCAAGGCAATGAATGTTTACTGCAGAACAGTATAGTAGGACATGCCCTTGAATAGCATATAATCTAAAGAGAGGAAGAGGTGTGTAAACTAAAAATGCTAATTCAGTGTACCAAGTTCAGGGATAGTGAATGTACAAGGTGCTAAAGATTCCCAGAGTTCCACACTGCTACAAGAATTTAGGGATGGTTTCCAAAAAAAGTGATGCCAGAGCTGAGCCATAAAGGGTGCATAGGAGATAATCAGTTGACAAAAATAATGGATGTCAGGGAAAGAATACTTAGGCAAAGTCAGAACACAAGCAAAGATACCAAGGTACAAATCAACATGATGTGGCAAATATTACTAAATCATAAAATGAAATTTAGAGAGTTGGTAAGAATGAAACGGAAAAATAGGCAGGAATCAATTTAGAGTAGTCCTTGGATACTACATAAAATGCATAAACTTTGTCCTGTATGCCACATTCACTTTCGTACATGGCTTTACACAAGTGATTGTGGAAGAACAAAAGTAAGAGATCATCTCTGTGTCAGAGAATGGCATATCAACAGCCAGGGCAAGGTGTGTAACAGGAGGAACATCTGTCTTCCAAGACTTTCCCAAGCTTGCCAAAAAGTCCTAAGAGATCATTTCTGGCAAGTACTGTCAGAAGAAAATACCATAGCATATTTTCAAGAAAAAAAAAATGGGATTAAAGAAAAAAATTGTTAATAATTACCATGAAAGCCCTATATCTCAATTTGATGACTTCTAGATCCCATACCACTGCCCTAAAGTAATAACCATATAGATGACCTTGACATTCATAAGCCATGCATGAGTAATTACAAAAAAGCCAGGATATTTAATAATTATCAATTTTCTAATGCTGGATTTTGAGTTATTGACCATGCAGACTGGTGTAAAGTACATAGAACTTAAATAGTGAGTGAAACAACATAGCAAATGAGCACACAAATGTGTATCTCAAAGTCAGCTTCTACTGTTGTTGCTTTGTTGTTGTCTCAAATTTAGAGATTCAGGAAAGCTCTTGGGACATATATCTTACAATGAAGAGGGTCTGCTGACCTCATGATAGCAGTGCCTTTCTTCTAACTGATTGATAATCTCTTGGTTAGAAAAGTATAATTTATAGCTAGATAGAAGTTCTATCTATAGCAAACACTATTTCTCATCTTTCCTCAATGCATTTAAGCAACTGATACCGATTAGTGTTCTATCAAGAGAAAGAAGAAGGGCGTTTTCAAGGGAGAAATAAAATGATGAATATAAAATTCAAAGTAACAAGTTACGAAAATATGGAACATAAACCATAAGTGCATGTGAATTAGTTTGATACTCCCACCCAGAAAATTTGCTGTAAAACAAAATGCATCCCTACTGCTATACTTCTCATTGATGTAAGTAAATATTCAATCTAGTTCTACGCCACTATCTTGACAATAGACCTTATTATAAGAGGATCACTGGGTATGTTTTCTCTTTTACAGTCTTCAGACTGTAAGTATGAATCTTTGAGGCAGAATACATCCTGACTGGCACCCAGTCTCTGTCTAAAAGTACGTCTGATTTCTACTCTGACAGTTGCTGGTTATTTGATCCATAGCAAAAGAACATCAAACACTATATGTTGTGTGGTCTGAAGGAAAATAATTTTTAAGAAAATAGTTCTAAACACTGTTGGAAAATTAGGCTTATGATAATTTTAGACAATTGTGTTCACTATTGTGAATGCTAAAAAGTTAATTAATCACAATACTCTGAATTATACCAAAGAATTTTGTGTTTATTGAGTGGCTGCTTTGTACCAGATACTGTATTAGGCTCTGTTGAGATATGAATGGACAATATTAATATGATGTTGATGCCTTAATGAGTTTACAGTGTAGTGGGAGATTATTATTAAAATCCAGAAATGGATGAATAATTACATATTATGACAAAGGACTATGAATGACAAAATGATCTAGGTTTAAGTGGGCAAAGTCAGGAAAGAGTTGTATGAGAAAACAATGTGTAGACAGAGATCATACCAATGAATAAGAGCTATCTGGAGAGAACACTCAGTGTGCTCAAAGCATCCAAAGGTAGAAAGCAAAGTTAGTGTCATCAGAAAGTATTGATCTGGGCAGAGGAGTTCAAGACACAAAATAATGATAGAGAATCAGAGAATACATCATTTAGACACCCTATAGGCAATTTTACATATCTTGAATTTTATCCCAACTGCAATGAGAATCACTTGAAGAATTTAAGCAGAGAGTGGCATACTCAGATGTACATTTTTTAAAAAGTCATTCTAAATGCACTGTGGCTCATGAATGGGAAGAAGGCAAGAGACAAAACAAGTCTAGACGGAGAGATGCTGCACAATGGCCATACAGATGAACAGAATGAGACTGGTCCATACATTAACAGTGCTAGGTTAAAAAATCATGTTTTTATAGAGAAAAGAAGCTTCTTACTATCTATGCATTGAACTACATGCAGAAAACATCATTAGTGAACTGTATATATATTGTGGAGGAATATTTAGTCCAATAGCTGACAAATAAAACAAATTCATATAAATGGGTTCAGATTTGAGTTTTCAAGTTAGGTTAATAAATAAACAGTATTTGTTGCTCAAGGACATGAAGACATTGGTTTTCTTCACCACATGTATGTGTCTTCCCAAGTCACCATCTGTCTTATAGTAAACACAAAATGGAGAAAATCATTACATCAACTGATGGAGATCCACCTTTAAGCAAAATATTTTGGACATCAAATCAATTATGTCATATTTTCATAATCATTGTCATGTAAGGATGGTCTTGCCCCTGTGACCTTTAATAGGAAATGGGTTTCCTTTTAAGTGTTGTTATAGATACTCTGAAGTCCATGGCAATATAGGAATGGTCACAAATTAGAAAAAATTAAGGCCAAACAGCCATAAAAACTTCATGTTATAAATCAGAATTCCCAACGTCAGCACTATTGATATCATAAACTATATAATTCTTTGTTGTGGGAGTTGACCTGTGCATTGTAGGCTTTAGCCCCTCATCTCTACCCACTAAATGCACCTTTTCCCCTAAGTCATAACAATCATCAAAAATGTACCCATTGTCAACTGTCCTCTGGGGGACAAAATCACCATTAGTTGAGAATCCCTGCTGTAAATCTACTTTTTGGTAATTTTTCCTTTTTGCTCATTAATGTTGAAACAATTGAATTTTAAGTGTGTATAATACACTAAATAGTTGATCAATCAATTTTGCTATTCTAATTGGATTTACCGCTCACCTCCCCCTCTATATTTGCTGGAGGCACAATTAGTTTTTCTCACCATCCATAATCTTCATCTGCCAATAGTCATGATCTACATCATAATTATAGAACCTAAAATGATTAGGGAAATAATGAAATTGGCACAGAAAATGTGAAGCTTAGTCAAAGCATATTAATTAGCAAACACATTTAAGTCTTTTATATTAAGACAAATAGACTCCTTTCTATTCCATGCTCACTACAATGAGAACATTTTTAAGTTTGTATTGCTGGCAGGATTAATAACTATTGTCTAATCATATTTTATAGGTTTTTTAATACACAAATTTGTAATGGACTTCTATTGAACAGGTATTGGCTTGACTTCTGATTATTCAATATGTAAATAATTCAAGACAATTTGGAGAAAGAGGAATTAAATATAGACAGCCCAATGCTAATGGAATTTTTTCCTGTAGGCTCTTGTCTTCGCTTCAATAATCCTTATCATTTCCCTCCTGCTTCAACTTCCCTATTGCCTCTCTCCTGATTTGGTTATCATAATCTTTGCAGCGTTGCAAAACACTTCAAGTTCCTTCTGTAACCTTCCAAAAAAGTCAATGAAATTGGCTCTTAGACACCTTATAATTAAATTTTCCTTTAACTTTCTGGCCCTAAAATGGGCAAAAAAGTTAAATATTAGCCAGTATCTTGTCCTGTTACATTTTGATTCTTTCTATGCATATGATATCTACCATAGAAGTTAAAATGAAATTAAATTTAGTTTGGGAAAAAAAAAAAGGTTATGAAGAAAAAAGGATCAGAAAGAAGCATTCCAAATAATCAGCATACATCCCAATCTTCTCATCTACGAGAGATGTTTAACATTTTGTGAGGTGGCATGGAGGACCAAAAGAATTGAAAGGTAAAATCTTGTTCACATTTTGTTTTCTTTCAATTCTACTTCTGGACACTTTAGGATAATAAAATGTTTAATACCAAGTTTATCAATTGCCCTGGTTCAAACTTTCTTCCTTTTCTGACACGATTTTTCTATCTATTGGTCACACTACTAATCTCCCAGTTCCCCATTAAAAATTTGGAGTTGTCTTTTACTCATCAACAGACTCTCACACTCTAAGTCACTAATTTTTTTAATCACACTCACTGAGCATCCACTAGGTACCAAGCATTGTGCTAGATATATCCATACCTATGTTAAAATAGCTCCTTAATCCTGTAAGGTGGTAATAATAAAAGTACCTATAGAGCTGTCAGGATTATATGACTTAATATATGTAAAGTTCTTAAAACTGCATCTGGTGCACAGTAAACTCTATATAATTTTGCACTGCCAATACCCTAAGCTAACCTTAAGCATCTAACTCTTAAATTAATCCTTTATCTTTCCACCTATCTCTCCACCTTAAATTTTCTAATATTACTTTCCATTCTACTTACTAATAACAAAACTTTCTAAAATTCTGATTTTAATGTGTTGTCCCTGCTCAAGAATATACTGTCTCCCTATTGTCACGTCTAAGAGTATATGCCTATCATTTGAATCTCACCATGTAACCTGGACCATCTCAACTATGGGTTGTTCAATAGTGGGTGTTTATGATGGGGAAAGGCCAGTGCCCAGGCCTAGTACTCATAACTAGACAGATCTCCTAGGGTGGGACAGATGCTATGAGGAGCTCAGCGGTGGGTAAATCTATTTAGCAGGTGAGAAATGCTTTTAGGAAAGTATCAGAGAAAACCACTAGGAATTTGGCCATCATTATCCAGGAGGTTACAGCAACTCAACATAGCATGGACTGATAGATCCCAGGCAGGCTGCCAAATTAGATGGGTCTGGGTACTAATAGAAGCAAAATGATAGGGGTTAAAATTTAGACACAATTCTAGCCCCAAAGAAAACCAACATAAAGGATTGAGTTAGGACAGTACACTTGTCCTACTGTGTGTCCAGGAGAATTAATGCTTGAGAAATGACTTCAGGAAGGCTTCCTAGGAGAGGATCTAGAATTTCTTATATTTTTTTCTTTCTAGTGTCTAGATGGGCCCCAGGATATGATAAGAAGGGAAGGGGTTGTATGACCATGAACTATAGTTAATAGTGAAAATATAATATTCTTTCATCAATTCTAATAAATATACTACACTAATGCAAAGTATTAATGGGTAAGGGGAGGTATATGGGAACTCTCTATTTTCTGTATGATTTTTCTGTCTTTTTTTCTGTAAAGCTACAACTTCTCTAATTAAGAAATTGAGTGAAAATAAAATAAAATTATATAACTATGGAATTTGGGAATTTGCACAGATACATTGAGGCCAAGCAAGGAGCTATGTAGTTGGTTGTTTCCACTTCATGTTCAAGTAAAGGATCCTACTCCTTAAGGATTCATTGTTCTTTTTTTTTTTTTTAAAGAAAGTATCATATTAAGATTTTTTAATGTGTCTTCTAAATACCTCAAAACACTTATTCATTGTTTTACCTTTTCATTCATTAATTCAACAAACATTTATTAAACTCTTATCAAATGACTGACAAGGTGGTAGAAACAGTACTTGTTCAAAGGATGATCAAGTTAAACATGATTAAAGATTGATAGCCAAATTGAAATTCCTTTTAGGTTAGTTTCTTGTTCTTCCTGGTGAACTCAAAGTTAGGAACACCATACGTAGTGATGTATATGTGACATAAGACATTAGTCCCATATAAGACTGTATTAGTCAGGATTCTTCCAAGAAACAGAACCAGTAGGAAATACACACACATACATACACACACACAGATTTATTTTAAGGAATTGGCTCATGTGATTGTAAAGGATTACAAGTCCAAAATTTGTAGGGCAAGTCAGCATGTTAGATACTCTCTAGGAGTTGATGTTGCAATCTTGAATTAGAATTTCTTGTTCCCTGACAAATCTGTTTTTGTTATTAAGGCCTTCAATTGATTAGATGAGTCCTACCCACATTATTGAGCGTATTCTCCTTTACTTAATGATAACATTATAGGTGTTAATTGTATCTACAAAATATTTTCAGAGCATCATAGCAGTATGACCAAACAACTAGGTTCCATAGTCTAGCTAAATTGACCCCAAAAAATTAACCTTCATAATAACATTCGGCAGATTGAGACATAGTAATTCAGATTACTTGACATTCAGGACCAACTATATAATTCACAGGGCCCAGTGAAAAATGAAAATGTGGGGCCCTTTGTAAAAATTAAGAATTTCAAGATGGCAAGAGCAAAACATTAAATCAACCATGGGGCCTTTCTGGGCATGGGGCCCTGTATGACTGCACAGATCACACATTATAAAGCTGGCCCTGTTCCTACCCCTCTTTCTTTTTTTCTTTTTTGTCCAAGCCTAGCAGTGGTATTGCTATGTCTAAGAATTGGTACTCTCCCACATTGCCATCATTCTACAACAGAATTGTCCAATCTGTGCTGTTTAATATGGTAGCCCCTAGCTACATGTAACAATTGATGCACTGAAAATATGGTTAGAGCAACTGAAGAACTAATTTTTTATTAATTAATTTAATTTAATTATTAAAATTTAAATTGCCATATGTGGCTAGTGGCTACTACATTGGTCAGTATAATTCTATAGGAATTAATTCCAGCAAGAAGTAAAAACAATTTAAAGTTCCATGTTTGACTCCATGGACATCCTTTTGTAACTAGTATCTTTGAACCAGAAACTTCCCTTTTTTATGGCTTTCTATCATGTCCCACTATTTCCCTTCTGCTGATGCTAGAGGCACCTCAGTATAAGTGAATGAAAGAAGAGATTAAGGAGAACAGAAAGATGGCAAAGACTGGGAAAAGCTCTTACGTACGGCTGTGGTAGGGCAGAATAATGGCTCCCCAGATATGTCCATATCCAAATCCCTAGAACTTATGAATATGCTACTTTACATGGCCAAAGGGGCTTTGCACATGTGAAAAACTTAAGAATTTTGCAATAAGGAGATTATCTTGGATCACTGGGTGGGCCAGTGTATTCACAAGAGTCTTTTTATGGTAAAGAGGGAGGCAGGCGTGTCAGAGTCAGAAAAGGAGATGTGAGGATAAAACAAAGTGCGGGAAGCGGGTGTGGCTCAATGGATAGAGCCCCCGTTTACCATATGGGAGGCCCGGGTTCGCGTCCCGGCGCCTCCTTGTGAGGGCAAGCCGGCTCGCGCAGCGCCGTGGGGTGATGCGGCAGGACCTCACAGCAAGGGGGAGATAAGCAGACACAGAAGACACGCAGCGA